>JABWIB010000257.1:99248-121361 GCA_016617825.1 Platyplectrum ornatum
ACTATATAAAAGACATGTGGGGTATATTATGGTCTGCAGATGGCACACTATATAAAGTACATGTAGGGTATAGTATTGGTCTACAGATAGGTTACTATATAAAAGACATGTGGTGTATAGTATTGGTCTGCAGATGGCACACTATATAAAGGACATGTGGGGTATATTATTGGTAGATGGCACACTATAAAGGACATGTAGGGTATAGTATTGGTCTACAGATAGCACACTATATAAAGGACATGTGGTGTAGAGTATTGGTCTGCAGATGGCACAGATGTGTGCCTACTATCATTTACACTGTATCCACAGCAAGCAGCAGCAATGCCTTATTATAAGATGCACCATTTAAAGACAATCGTGTCAGCATATGGAATAACAGTGACTGGAATGTGATTAGTAGGAGGTTAAAAAGTTCTTCCACCTTTAACAGACTAATCAATGTGTGTTATAACACTATGATTATTCCACTAAATACACTGCTTGTGCTTTTCTTTTTAGTATTTCATTAGCCATATTTAAGAAATGAAATGAGTTATTAGAAGGGAGCTAGCATGTTTCAGTAAGGATTACCTCACCAGTGAGTTCTGCAAGAAGTTCTGTATTGGGGAAATGAATTTGACCTCTGATATTTATCTGTTACCAGTGGTCAAAGTGGAAAATTAGAAGTGGGGGTATGGACATTTAGAAGTAGCGGTATGGAAACACAGAATATAACAGAAGTCAATGGGGATTTGAGGTTTTTCAATGACATCAGTGGGAGAAGTGCCGGTATGGCATACCCCGTAAACACCCCCACTTCCAGCCCTGTCTGTTACATAATGTGTCTCTCAATACTGCACTTTGTATTCCTGCGTAATGAGAAATCAGTGTGTGCTGAGCATGAATGAGCTATAAAAAGGCTTCAGAATGGACATGGGTTATTGACCCAATCAGGCACTTGTGAAAACTTTGTTGTATCAATAATGTAATATTGTTGCTTGTGTTGAGTGCCCTGAGGTCATACACATGAATCTGCTTACATAGCACATTGGAATGAAGCTTCCTGAGTTAACTCCAAGTGTATTTTGTTCTGCTGTTCTCAGAAGTCGTTTCTGTGCCAATGTTTAGCAGGCTCCGGAGGATTCGTGGAAAATATATTATCCATTGTAACTATGACTGTCTGTGCTAGGAGAAAGAGTAGCGCTTGTGTATGAAAAGTACATGTAAGAATTTGGCAGCAATCACATTGTCACCTAAGAAACAGCACAGCATAAAAAGCTTACAAATACATGGCTAATACATTCAAAAGTAATACTACATTAGTACATAATCATTCTATTTTCCAGAGCTACTGCATTGTATAGCCTGACCAATTGTATGAACAGAAGATTGTTATACTTAGACAAAGGGGAACTTAGTGCGCAGCATGTCCACAATAATGTTATCCGTCTTGCAAACAAAGAACAAGTAATAATTACATTGTATAACTATTATTCTTCCCCTCTCTATAAAACAGATGAATATTAATGAAACAATTCCAGTTATCTGCTAGTTTCATCTCTGCCTCGGAAAGCCTCTCTCCAGTACTAAATGACATTTATACAGAGCACAAATGACTTATAGATGTGAAATAAGCATTTTATCATTAATGACTGCAGTAATGAGTGATAACTCGCTAGCTCCACAATAAATGAAATGTAATAAGTGAAAGATAACTTTCTAATACATTACTAATGATTTCACTATTAGTAGAAGATAGATAGGCAGCTTATAAATGCATGTACCCGTATATATGTGCTAAATGCTAATTATTATCCACAGATTTTGGATACTTCTTTTCAAACATACATGGCAGTGTTTATATCATTTTACACAACTTATCTATATACACAAGACATAGCAATGACATTTTCTTATTTATGGCAATCTGGTACCGTGTCATGGGAGATTAATAAACGTGCACTTGGAAGGGCCATGTTACAATGTGAAGGGCCAAGTTGTTTTATTATCTTATGGTTGTTGCATGCAGGTAAATGACTTAGCTGTCTCTTATAATGCTTAACCAGGAAAAATCATCTCTGGACAAGCCAAACAAGTATAATCTGATGGAGCCAGAAATCAGGAAGATAATAATATATAATATTCATGTTATACATGTTAAATCTAGGAAAAAAAATAACTTCAATTTAAAAATAAATTGAAGAGACTTGTCTAGCATTTTCAATGTACCAAAATGTATCAAATGTGGGTTAATATCTACAGGGATCTCCAAACTATATAACTGTTAACAAGAAATGCATTTATATTAGCAGGTTTTGATTAAATTATATATATTTAAGTCACCCATAATACTTTTTTTCATAGCATAAGAAAAGTTGTTCTGTACTGTTGTTGCACCCTGATGAATATTATATATATATATATATATATATATATATATATATATATATATACATGTATTGAGAACAGATGCTTTTTGAATAAGCCAGCACACTTTTAACATAAAAAGATGTGCAGTTAATTAACACAAAGAACTCTTGAATCTTGAAACACAGCTTTTAACATGACTGTATTGTGGCATGGAGTAATCAAGGAATGCAAAAATCCATTAAATGATCTGAAGTATTGTGACAATAAAACATTTAAAACACAGATCATTCAATGCCTACAGGGTTTACTTTGATTATGTGTGAAAATGATGCTAATGATACCATAAAGTTGATTTTTACATTCAACAAGGAAATATCTATTGTAAAATCTGTTAGTCGTCACAAGATTCATTATCTTATGCACAATACCAGGATGTTTTGCTGACAATCATCATATGGAATTTGATACCCAATATGCCGCCATTCTTTTTTATTATTATTCTTTCAGAAGTTTGTATTTGTTGAGCTTTCTTTCATCTTTTCTCTTTAGATGTTTATTATATTAAGTTTTGCTGCCAGTTCAAAAAGCAAAATACATTAAATATATCTTCAAAATAACTTCCCAACCAACCAATTACTGGCTGTGCACAACAGGACAAACTATATGTTTCTGCTAGTTTAAATAGTCTGACCATGAAGAAAGTGATGTACATACATTATTAATATTTACTTAACATGGATAAAGAATCATATTAAAATCATATTTTTACAAAAATGTAACAAATGAGCATGTATAAAGTTCCTTAATTTACTACTGAAGAGATAAAGTGAATCACATTTCATTTTATATTAGTTTAACATGGCACAGATAAAATATATCCATCAAAACCATCTATAAAGTAAAGTCAAAGTGTGGACTTATTTCAACATTTCGTTTCTTTATAATACTAATATCATATTGTATTATATTAGATTAGATTTCTGCTTTGGATATATAATGGGACATTAGCATTTCTTGTTATATGTTATAAGTCATTACTTGTTTAAGCACACATAAACATTTCATAAAATGGATTGGAATGAAGAAAGTACTTTGTTTAATTTTATTTATTCCGGCGTGATATTTAGGATGACCACCGCTAAAGCCACACCCGCAAAATAAGAAAGCTTAACCAGAATCCATAGCAACACAATAACTAGTAGATTCTATGACACGAAACAAATCAATGCCTCACTCTTCTGGCCGTACCATTAAACATAGCGCAATGTGATTAGCGTGTTTAGTGAATGAGACATGAATAACTCATTGGATTAATTGCTAGGGTAACAAATTAGGATTAATCTAATACAACAGGTTCTCTCCCAGTTCATTTGTCTCTTGCTCTACGTCCCCTCTATTCCTCAGTGCTCACCTTTCCTGATCCCTTCCTAGGAACATGCCTTTCGCTGCCAAAGAACCTGCCCAGTGAGTCAAGAAGACCAGAGTCCCTGTGTCTCCCGTGGGCTCCGTGGCCATGTCTAGAGTGGTCAGAAGTGCTTGCCGAGGCCATTTGTTTTGATCCGTGACCGCGAGATAGTTTCTGTGAAGCCATCAAATCCGTTTCTGGTGAAGTAGTTCCACTGTCCTCTTGGATGGTTTGAAGCTCATCTGACTCAGAGGGCCGATCTTTGAAGGTGTTGTCCTCCCTGCCTGGAGCATCTCGGGAAAAGAGGCGTATCAAATGTGGGCGAGAGGCAGCGTCAGCTGGGTTGGCATCCTTCCCATCATTCTTGGGCTCTTCTGTGCTTGTGGAGTCAGTCACCGCCGTACCCTTGGATGAGGTGCCATTGTTCTGGTTCACATCTGCTACAAATAATAAGAGGGAGATGTGAATGCAGGGCTGTGAAAAGAAAACAATGAATCCTTCTTCCCACTAACCAGTGATAGCTATTTGAAGCAAAGCCCTCAGAATATGTTCATGACATTTAAAGTAATACATTCAAACTGGAAAATTGTCTTTTTAGACAAAGAAAAGTTACTTTTAAGTTTATTTAATTTTTTTGTTAATATGGTTATGTATGGAAAGGCAAAACAACCCCAAACATTGTTTACTGCTAATGTGTTAGATACACTTGTAAATCTCTTCAATATTACACTATACTGCCTTCTTAAATAACCAAAAAAAAACACCTAAGTTTCCATGTAAGTGCCAAATGATACATGTCAATGAATAAACAAGGCCTCTATATATGACACATACTGTAGGAATGCCACACCACTGTCTGAGAATCATTAATCCAGATTCAGTCATTGACCTGTCTCTTTTGAATAAGACCAAAGTACTATTTAATTCCTTAGCCCAGTAACTGATACAAGAGCATAGTTATACTAGCGATTTGGAAGTTGTTGCTGTGTACATATGCATCTTGCATTTACTCACATTTAAAACACTTACTGACACCAAACATTACATTGGAAACTGGATTGCTGTATGAACTGGATTATAAAGCCCTTCTAACAACAATTTCCCACTGCTATCTGTCAACTTATTTAGGTTATAATCATGTAAACACATCCAACTTAAATCACTTAGGGAATAGCTAGCTGTATTTTATATGTTATTATCTCCCATCTAGAAGTGCTGTATGTAGATGCTATATAATGGTGATGATAACAATAATTGTCAAAATGAGAATTTAAATGTAGGCAGGTCATAATAACTGTTATTTCAGATGATGCACAGAACATAAGATTTACTATGAAACCAGATAGTTTAAAAGCATATAAACCTGTGTACTCAAATGTGAAATGTAACAAATATGACATTTTAAAAGTAAACATGTTTTAACCTAACTAACAATATGGGAAAATATGCAAGTTTTCATTTCTCAAAAATAGCAGCACAATGTTGTACTGATTGAGGTAAATATTCCACAGTATTATTGCCTCTGGACTATGAGGATATGTATAAAGTGCAAATGTCAGCACTGATAGTGTGGTAAAAGAGGTAAATTAAAATTCATTGAAAGTGATTATGCTCTTAAGAAAGGGCTCAGAGCAGCCCAAAACGCGTCAAGATGCTTCCAGGGTGACGAGGAAATTGTGACTGCTCCTACTGACCAGTGCGGTTTCTGTTTTTGGACATTACAGGTTTCAAGCAGCACCTGGTACTGTACTAAACATTGATATGGGACTTTGTATACATTAGTTGGTTGTTTTATGATTATTGTTCTCTATGCAATAGATTTTACCATCTTAACAGAAGTAAAAGTAATAATTTTCAGAATGAGATTTTTTCGCTTTCTCTTTTATATGCGATACTACATTTTTAGGGAATAGGAACAATCCCACACGTGCAGCATTTGTTTTTATGTCCACATAGTTTCTTTTATTGCCTCTGGACTTCTGAATACCACCAAGTATGCAATAAAAAAATAGCTTGAAACGCCTTATAATGACATGCATGTCACACAATCCCTATTGTTGGTCTGTGATCTGGCTCCTCAAGAGCTACATTAGTCTTTATGGGTGGACAGCTATAAAATGAAGACATTAAAATCATTAGAAGATATGCCATGTGAGGAAAATGACATTATATGCTACAGACTAGAGAATATTTAGCAATAAACTATTGGACATTAAACTCTGTAACATGCATCTGAGTAGTTTGGACAAAGAAACCATTGTAGTCACAACACAGTATACTGCATATTAATATTGGACAACAGACCTTTGTTTGTTTGTTAAATATAGCCACATGCCTTAATACAAAGAATATTTCCACCACAAGAGCATGTTCTTTTCAGAGAGAAAAGTTCACAAAATTACAAATACATTATTCTTGTCATAAGACTAGCAATCGAAAAATCTTAAATCAATATTATTGTATTGTAAATGACAAAAAAGGTAAATGAAGATTACTCAATGACGACCCTCTATGATGTCCTAGTCATTGTTACGGTTGCTATCAGGGTAGTTTATAATGTTTGGTTTTAGAACAGTAATAACTTTACTGTATATTACTACTACTTACTATGATTTTGCCAAGTGGTTTATAGGAATGTGATGAGAACAAGTGTTTCATAGAACTAAATACTTTTTTCTTATTTTGAAGGGGAAGAATGCCTTAAAAATGTGCTGAAGATGTCAGCCTCGCTGACACATACTGTTTATTGTTACTATGTTATCAATTAATCAATGTAGTGTATAAAGCAGAGGTTCCCAAACTTTTTCAGTCAAGTCTCCCCTAGGGTCTTCCATAATGTTTCAAGGAACAACTAAGACAAAATCATTTCCAGTTTTTTAAGTTTTCGAGTCAGAATAGTGTAATAACTATTTAGGTGAAGACAGAAATACGTCAGGTTGATATCAAATCCTAAACAAGATGAAAAAAAATTGCACTTCTAAGTAACACTAGCAACGTGGCACCACATCGGAAAAGACATTTGGTGGCACCTTGATGAGAGCTTTGCGTCACCCCAGGGAACCACTGCTATAATGCCTGTATAGTTCTGATCTCTATAGAAGGCACAATGCATAAAGATGATAGGGCCTGGAACAGCACTATTTGTTGAAGATGGTGAAAAGATGTATGAAAAAGTAAAGTAAAATATATTAAAATGTATGATCCCATCGCAGTCACTCATTTAGAATGGGATTTATCTTAATAGAGCCAGTAAGAGGCTTAGGGGAAAATTTCAGTCACTGTGTGACTCAATCCTGCTTCGCACTGTATTTTACCCCTTAGGCAAACAGCGTAAGGGAGAAAAACTTGCGCTTTTTAGCTTGCGGCTCAATGTTCCGCGTATGTAAAGACGCGAGTATTCAGTCCCGTAATAGACTTCACGTTTTTTCCCATCTTTGTGCGGGATTGAATCGACCCCTCTGTCTGATGTAAAAACAGACTTTATTTTCACTACAGAAAAGTTTGTAAACTATACTCAATAACAGTAATAAAAACATTTGCTCTTGTCGATATTAATGGATGAAGTCATTCACTGAACACAAGAACACTGTTTAAATTCATGCAAGGCTTCGATGTATAATAAGTATTGTCTTGTAGTTATATCTTATGGGAGAGTATTACGTATTTTGTTGCAAAGATTATTTTTGGCTTTTGTTAACAAGAGTTATGGAAGTTTTTACAACTTTGTTATATAATGAACATATTTATGGCCTTCAGTCACTCGGTAGGATCTAATGCTTTGTGTGGTGCTTTCGCATTAATGTCATTTATCTTCTACTACCCTTTGGAGGGCTGTGCAGCTCCCCATGGTTCACAAAATAGGAATAGATTCTAGAGCATTTCTCCATCACAGTGTGCCCTTTTACTATGTTGTTACCAGTGACACTTCTAATAAGCGACATGATGAGCACCTACAGCAATTGTCTTAATGTGTCAAGCTGCAACCCTTACAGATTAATACAAAAATACCATGCAGAAGAGTTACTTGACCAATGAACCAAGAAACTGGGTCCTCCTTCATTCAGTCGTTCAGACGTTAAAGGGCATGACTGATGTGCCTTCATTACATTTTTCCCCAAAGATGTTGATAAATGACATGTTAAGCAGACAATATAGCACTGGTACATGTTATTGTTATTAAGGAAAATAAAATATTGTTTATCAAGGAAAATAAAATGTGAAATGTGAAAAAGAAATACAGTTGTTGTGGCATTACAGAAAGATGAAGACAACAGACACAATGGAAGAGAATTGAATACAGAACAAAAACAAAGATATTTTGAATATTTTATGAATATGGGGAAAGCTACAGCATGTCAACTGCCCAGAAAATGACTTCCACAAGAAAATAGCAACATAGCAAATGTCAAAGTCATTGCTTAAAGGTTGTTCTATTGTAATGCACTCAATTTTGGAAACTGACAATTGGAAGTGAACGCATTTCGAATATTGCTTGTCATAATTAAAAGGAAGAAACTTACCTATACAGATTATACTAACAGACAGACAGACGTTTTGGGGTATGTTGTTTTTTATCAAGTAGTAAATAATATTGTCCACAGTGGTTCAGCCAGATTGAACTCGGGTCCAAGTCATTCACATGGGTTTCCCTTGTTTGCTACACCCAGAGTGGACACAGCATCTTGTGATGGGAGCTGTAATTTTAATGATTGCATTACCTAAAAAGTTATCTGCGTTTTCTTAAAATAACATTCTTAGATGAGTGTTGTAAAATGTTAAAGAACATATAGGCCTAAATTCACTAAGCAGGCAGTTTGAAGGGAATTTAAAAGTGGAGATGTTGCCCATAGCAACCAATCAGATTCGAGCTCACATTTCCAGTATGTAAAATGAAACTGAGAGCTCAAATCTGATTGGTTGGTATGGGCAAACTCCTCGCTTAGTGAATTTAGGCCATGATCCTTATTTAATGATGTTTTTCATTTTTTTTAGTTATGATTGTATATTTTTACTGCACTGCCTTTATACAAAAGGAAAATTGTCCAGTTACCTGTCCAGAACCCTACTTTAAGTACTATGTACGCATCTATATACATAAAAGAGAGCTGTTCAACAGACCATACCATATGGTACAAATTAAATGGCTATCCTTGCTTATCAGGCCTAATCCAGTGTATACGGACTGAGATCAGCACTAAATAAGAAAACCCAGTTCTGGGCACATGCAGTACAACCGCACAGAAGATTTTGGTCAGACCCGTAGCCCGCAACCAAAATGGATCTGCTGTATCTGCTAATTTAACAGGATGCACAATTTTGATTTAAAACTGAGTGGGTCCTCACTTGAAGCAAATACTCCCTATTGTTAAGATACTTCTGGTTATGCTTGGCATTGCCTGAAACTAAAAAGGAACGATCACAAGACAAAGGGCCCATGGTTTACTACTGGTGGGATTTGCAATGACAGAAATTCTAAAGCTATGAGAAGAATGTGGCTACAATCCAAGCTGCCTGCAGATTTTCTTTTTCCAATTGTTAAATAAATGGATTCTGTCAGCCCACCCATATAAAATCAAAATGTTTCTTTGTTTTCCCAAACCATACATATTTTACCAGCCCAGGACACAGAAAGGACATAGGGAATACACAACCATGTTTTTTATTCACTGCTGTAGTTGTACACAGACTATACAAAATCCACTTGGAGCTCATTTATTGCCTGATTTAGTATGGCCCCTATCATACTTNGTCACATCAGAGTATTTGAAAATGATCAACTAGTTTGTATAGAAATAGCATGGATTGCATTTACAGGAAAAGGCACTTATACAATATATAACAGCAAATCCCTCCATCGTCAAAAGCTTCCTCCGTCGTCTTAAACTGTAAATTATAAATCAATAAGAATGGAAGCTTTTGAGGGCATGTTCTTATTCGCACTAGTCTTTATTTGTATTTGGTCACTAATGCTGCATGGCATTTCATATCTAACGGGTGTGGTCGCCAGTCTGAATGGCCCTATTTTAACATGGGCCACTCTCAAAAAACTGGCAGCCAGGAAGAAAAAAAGATGCCCGATAGATGGGTATCCCCGACTAAGAACAGTTGACTCTCTGGAGTCTACAGATAAGACTTTACCCAACACAATCCCTACTGCCTAACCTTCTACTGTTCATCTCCTCCTTGTAGACTAACCCTAACCCATCACTTTTGCAATCCATAGCCTAATCCCAACTTACCCTTTCTCCAAACAATATCCTCCCTGCAGCCAAACCCTAACTTTTCTCTCCATGTCACCTAACTGTAACCTCCTCCTTTAACTCTCCATCCTTTCCCGCATATTTCGTTTCACCTACCTTTATCGTCTGCGCCATCTGATAACCTTGAGAGTGATAACTACTGATTAATATTTATGTATTATGGTTTGCTGTTTTACATTTATGTTCTCATACAAATAATGACAGATAATGAAGAGTATCACACTTGAGCAATATGCTTAGTAGAGGTAATAATATAAGCACCACCTTTGGTTAAAGAAAGAAAAATAAAATAGATGGTGCGTTCTAGAAATAGTAGTCAGGTAAGAATGCCAACTCGTGTGTCTATTTAAAAGGTACTGACCAGCGTGTGGCCGATGGTGCTACACCGGCTCTCAAGTGTCCTTTCTGTGGGGATAAAGGACTCACCTACATATAACCTGGGCTGCTACACAAGCTCCCTTTGGTGGTAGGGAATATTTCATAATCCACCATAGCACTCAATAGGACGTTTGGCATTCCATCTTGACATGACAACCCGCAATTAAGAAACACATGGAAATTGGAACGCCTCAAAATAAGATAAGGTCCGTGTGACCATGATAGTTAATCAGTGTTACGTTGGTGGATAAAAGTAACAGACATGAAAATTGGAGCAATAACTAATCTATAGACTTTATTCTGAGAAATGAAAATTATACAATCATTTACGAAATGCTCTAAAGTATTTCTGTACCTCACAACTTTGATAATTGGATATATTCTGTGGCATCTCTGTTAAAATTTTATCGTTCACATAATACAATTCAATTTAGCTGTCTAAAGAAATAGTCTATCAATGTAATAAATCTTATGACATTAATGAGGCTCAGCTTAGACACAAGATGTGCTGTTATCTTTGGAGGTTAGACAGAAATGCAATGCTGTCTCTGTTTGGAAACCAATTGCTACTCAATTCCCCGAAATAGATTTTACAATTGATGAATTAAAAGCAATAACATGTATACACATAGGAATGAGTACATTTGGACCAACACTTCAGCCTTGAATGGAAGTCCAAAAAAAACACATCTAGACCTTGATCTAATCAGTTTTACGAAAAGAAATGTATTAGACTTCTGTGCTCAGTCTTTCTTCTGGGTTTATGCCATACAATTGATAATGACTAGAACACAATTGAATAGAGACGCTATCTTTCAGCAATAAACGATAAAACAAAACAAAGGGAGTAAATTCTTTATTGAGTTGGCAAGAACAAAAAGGACAGTAGGAAGGTAAAAGTCAATTTGTCCAATGATTGCTGCCAATATCTGACAAGTGACAAACTTAGCTAAGCAGATGTGATCACGAGAATGAGAAAACAGGAATAGGACAAAACGTTTCCGAGTACTTTTAAGCAATTAGAAGATCTTTCCTTCCTTTGTTTAAAGGGTGAGGTAGAGACAGTCACAAGAATGCTACACAGGGAATTTGTGAGAGGCGAGGATAGGTGGACAAAATGAAGCTGTTGTGCCTCACACATTGCTCTGGATCAGTGCACAGGGATAACATGCAGCTATTTTATTGTTTTCATATAAAACGTTATTATGAGTTTAAATTGTAGAAGTAGCACCAGTTTACTGACAGATGAACTAGACACTCTTCTGTAGCCGTTTGGTTTCGTAGCCAACTTTAAATCTATAATTCTATAGTTTTGAGAGACAAGGTTTTATCGTGTCTCATAGGCTCGGCCTTGACAAGCTCAATAGGCAGGAAAATATTTAACCTATGCAGCAATTAAAATTTCAACTTTCACCAGCTTTGGAACCTATCTGCACAAAACATTTAAACACTGGATGACAATATACACACACACACACACGTGTAATGTATTACTTGTTGGGAGGGGGCCGGGCCCAGGGAGGGGTCGAGGCAGTCCCAGGCCCCACTATATGTGATGGCGGCCCTGGCTGTGGATTAAAATAAAACCAATTCTTTGCTTAAAATTTCTACTTAATTACTTATATTAGGGATATTTGTCAGTAATATAGTCCCTTGATAGAGACTGGTGCCCTGTTGTATTTGTGTGTGTAAGTATCTTGGCAGCGTTTTTCTTAAAGGCACCTTTCCAAAATTTGCATAGGGCACCAAATTGGCTAGGGCCTAAAACAAGGCAATGTACAATTCAATTCAGCGCCACCTCTAAATCAAACATGTAGATATCAATATAACTTTTTTCACAGTCCCAGTAAAGAGTCTTTGTAATGCTCTAAAATAGTTTTTGTACAGACGTTTTCCAGCGATCTTACTCTTGATCTTTGCAGTTTCTCAAAGAAAAGGAAAAAGAATAGCGATAGTGAAGTACAGTCTAAACAAATATTTTCGGTCTCTATTTGGACCTACTCACATTTCTCCCCCTTGGCTAGGGCCTGACTGATACTATGCCTTCATTGAATCCCAGTTGCAATATTGGTTGTCACATTGTTTGAAACATGCACATTTAAAAGTGAGTATACAAACACACAAATACTTATTTAGAATGAAAGTAACTCTAATCAAGATTCTTGTAGCAAAGTCTCGCTTTGATATAATCAATGATGTCCATGAATGTTCACATTTGGGTACTCAACTTCCATAAAATGCCACCATCTACTTCAAACGGATGTTGTCATGTTTGCTGCCAGCACAGCCTGTGCAGTTTTAAACATCTCTAGGCATTTATGCCTTGAAGAGCAGCTGGTACTCGCTTTTGTTGACAAGCAGATGCCAACCTGCTGTTATTATAGCTGCTGAAAAAAAACCCCTGTAAATTACAGAACGCTGCGGAAAAGTTAACCATTTAATTTTATAGGAATGAAATGACAAAATACTGAATATAAAAGTTAGGTCTCTCAAAGGTATTGGAATTACAGTGTGAAATCCAGGATAATCTTTTCTAGATTTATAAATCTCGTACCATTTAGTGCCCAAACAGGGGGGGTAAAATGAATGTCAGTGTGTGCATGCAGGGAGAATACTTTGCTTTTGCTTATTGCACACAGATACTGACCAGTGTTACTGTTACACTGTTATTAGACTTGACCTGGGAAACATACTCCTTCACCTCTAATCGTGTCCATCAATTTTTTCCATAGGTGTAACCTTCCTGTCTTATTTACAACTCTGGGTCCTTGGTCACCATATTTACAGGTGAAAACATTTAAGGCAGAGGGTCAAATTTTATACATGTACTAGTACATGAAACACAAGTTACTTATGTTCTTATTTTATCCGTAATATGCAAATGTGCTTGTACTACAAATAAAAAAAGGAGCAAATGGGTTGTTTAAAGTATGTGAGCTAGAATGAAATAATGCACGACGGAGGCCTAGAACCTCAACCTTAACCAGCAAAGTGATATCAGCATAGTATATAAGTACATTCTTAATGAACAATGGGTTATTTTAAGCTGTTGTCTTTTCAATGAATACTTGCAATGTTTAGCTGTGAATGTGCTTCAATCCTACACGAAGAACAATGGTGACAAACTGTATATAAAATCCGCAGTGATCGATGTCCTTACACACAATATCTGCTTTTCAGAGAAAGCTATTCTTCTGAGCAGCACCAGGCAGTGTACCAGGCAGTGTTTGCTACTGCAGCGGACAAAAAACATGATTACACTACTTTCACATTACACAGTGACTGCTGCACTATCGCGGATCGCAACAGAAAAATCTGCAGTACATACAGGATAAATATGTTCATATATATATATATATATATTTTTATATATATATATATATATATATATATATATATATATATATATATATATATATATATCTTATATATATATATATAGCTTATATATATATATATCTTATATATATATTTAGCTCCTGCATTGTATTAGCTTACAGACTTATATAGCTTATATATATATATATATATATATATATATATATATATTCATTAAACTTGTGCTCTATGTCACAGCAATGTCTGTGTGTCCCTGATGAAAATCACATTGTGTAGATGGAAAAATTGAGCTATAAGTAGACCTTTTCAATTGGATCTATACTTCTGAAGAGGGCGTATCTTACTAATCGCTAAAGCACATCAGCAGTAGGGATACCGCTACATGAAATGCGGTGAAAGTCTGCAGAGAGTCCATAGAGTAATTAGCATCCACCATACTAGCCATACTAGCCCACATTTTATGAGAGGACAGTGCAAAAGGTAAAGTAGGTGTCACAATAACTTGCAAGGTGTGACCTCCCTTCATCTTCATCTGGTCATCTAGAACTAAGATATACCACAATGGGGGAACTTTAATCAGATATGATTACAGAAAAGCATGTTAGAAAGATTACACACGCTCTGTATTAACCTTCCGCATCTGGATACGTAAGATCCATACCTCTGCAAGGGTCTTGCTTTGTGTCGGTAGGGCGCGGGTCATAGTATAGTAAGGGTTGGCTTTCTGCCCTTCTGTACTATCCAAGTATTCCACACTGTCCTACATGGAAACCTTAAAGTAGGGGTTTTCAAGGCGAGTCCCCTACAAACAGGGAGTGTGGTCTCCCCCTGCCCATAGGGGAATCTGCATAATTCAATCCGCAATTATTATCACTGCCGCTTTCAATTATCCATACACAGGACTTGTGGTTCATTCTGTCCATATAGAGAATTAAAGGCCAATAAAAATGAAACATTTATAATGATAGCTATACTAAGGCATCCTGCGATGTAAAATAAAGCAAGATACAATCCCATCCTTGTATTATATCAGAAATAAGCAAGCACATGATTTAATATAACCAGGCAGCCCAGCACAGGGAATACTGCTTTTGTGGCTGAAGCGCTTGGTTGGTAATTGATGAACTGTAGAATACATTGGGGTATTCAAAACTACTAATGGGCTTTGGGCTAAGTTCCACAGTGTTGACACAGTCATAAGCCTCATCACTGATGGTAATATAATCACACAGTATTAGCTAATCCTCACTGGATTTCAGTGTTTTGAATTTAGATTTTTGATGCAAAACAATCCTTTTGATGCAAAACTGATTTTGATGACCAGTTTCTAAACCTTTTGGAAAGTAGCCTATTACAGCAATCATAAACAAATGTTCAAAGCTGTACTAAACAATCTTTCAAAATAGACATTTACTGAAACTAAAGTATATCGTGTTTCTCCTACCCTGAAAATAAGCCCTACCCTAATTTTAGTAAACATTCCAAAATAAGCCCTACCCTGTAAATAAGCCCTGCCCTGAAAATAATTCCCCAGGACTGGGGATCATGATGGGGATAAAAGCAAGACTGTTTATATAAATCTCTGTCAATGTTAATTAAAATAAGACTTACCCCAAAAATAAGCCCTATTGTGTTTTTTTTGGATCAAAAAAATAATAAGACAGTGTCTTATTATCGGGGAAACACAGAATGATGCTAAATAACTAAATGTAGGCAGCCTGCTACGCATACATACAGCAGAAGAATACTCCCTTTAGTCATAAAACTCCATATATAACTATACAGAAATATCCTATACACACAGACTCTTCTCATACAGACATATTACAGCAATACTGCCTATAGAAACACACAATATTCCTTAAAGAACACCACACAGATATTATATTCCAATATATCTATCTATCTATCTATCTATCTATCTATCTATCTATATATATATATATATCTATATATATATCTATATATATATATATATATATATATATATATATATTACAAGTATATCAGAACCACTACACACAAATGTATTATGTCAAAGGCAAAAACACAACTTCATATACACTTATTACAGATATACCCACTACATACAGTACCCCTCCTCAAATACACATAAATATTTCAGGTCTGTGGACCTCCTACAGACAAGTTCCTTAAGATACAATACAGAAATACCCTTATGAACACACATATAAAAATAAATAAAACATTCTGTACAGACTGGCCCAGCAGCACATGGACCATTTACCTACAGTTTTTTGATTTGCAGGTGTGGATAAAGCAAGGTTGCTGACTTTTAGTTTTTCCCTTCTGGGAGAAACCAAGTGTCTGCAGCATGGGGGTGGGGTGTAGGATGTGATTTATACAAATCATGCCTGAAGCCCCACCCCCTGGATAGCAAACCCCATATATTTGCTATGAATGTGCGGGTCACCAATTCTATTTGTACTACTGATCAGGGCTGAGGCAGTAATTTACATGAAATCACTATCACTAGTTATGAAAAGCAGTGATGCTTACTGGGCTGACACTATCAATGTATCTTATACAGTGGCCTATGAAGAAAAGGTTAATGGAAGAGATGAGATGCTGCTAAGCTGACAGGGGGCTGGTGGGATTTCTTAAGATCTAGGGGAAATAATAACTACATAAGATTTAGACCTAGGTTGTCAAAATGTAGTGATTCAGTCTCAAGATGTTGCAAATACTTTCAAGGCAAATGAAGAAGTAAATCTATTATGTTGTCAGATTAAATGGTTTGTTTCATTTCCTCCTTCAGCTGTTCCAGCTATTTTTAAAGTCATTTGGTTGAGGCTAGTATGACTTCACTGACCGCTCTCTCTACACGTACTTACTTGTGACAATTACCATTGTCCAGGTGTAAAGTACCATGTGTCTTATCTCATTCCCTGTAACATGTATGTCAGTAGCTACGGATGGAATGAATTTATATAAAGACTACTCATTTCTACATATTTCTAAAAACAAAAAAAATGACAACACAAATTCAGACATTATTGACTACATTTAATTAGAGGTAAACCTTTCCATTGCAATAACTGTTATATCTTACGGAGCAGGAATGGTAGAGAATTGACATTAACCTGTGGCAAAGTATATAACCACTTTTGTGTGAAGTGGTCCTAGCAGCACTCCTTTAGGTGTAAAATACTGAGCTAGCACGGATGGCTTAGTGTGTAGCACTGATGCCTCTAAGCACTAAGGCTGTAAGATTGATTCCCCAGAAAGGACCTTATCTGGGTGGAGTTTGTATGTTCTCCTCATGTTTGCAGGTTTCCTCTACATCCCAAAAACATACAGTACTTGTAATTGGTAGCTTACTAACTTGTGCCTAGTCTATGTGTAATTGCACCTATATATCAATCTCCTATGAATCAATCTNCTAAGCCTTCAGCAAGGCCCCCAAATTGTAAAGCAATACGTAATATTATGCTGCTGTACATGGGCGTAACTACCACTATAGCAGCCATAGCGGTAGCTATGGGGCCTGCAGCCCTAGGTGGCCCGCTGGCCCCATTGCCAGATTACCCAGCCTCCCCAACAGTCAGAGGTCCAGAGCTTCTGGGAACAGGATCCCTTAAATAGAGGCAGATAGTTTTGTTTCTTATTGTTTCTTATGTATTTTACTGCAGTTTGGGGCCCCCATGTTTGTATATGTATATATATATATATATATATATATATATATATATATATATATATAATCTGAGCTCCAAACTACTATAGAATATATACAAACATATATGTTTGTATATATTCTGTAGCAGTTTGGACCCCCATTTAAAAATATACATTTTTAAATACATTTTTTTATTTTTTATTTTAAAAGGGGGGCCCAGTTTAAAGGTTTGCTATGGGGCCCAGCCTCTTGTAGTTACACCCCTGCTGCTGTATAAATAATAGTGGTAATAAATAAATAAAATTGAGGAATATCCATTAAAGCGAATAATCACAGATACGTAAAGATTGGAGAATTTGGTGGAGACATAATGTAAAGACCAGTTAGAGCAGGGTGCAATAATCAGTTACTTTGTGAAAGAATGCAGGTTGCAAAGGATAAAAGAACCATGCTGTCAGTATGAGCACTACAATATAGGCTGGCACTGTATAAATAACCAATATTAATACATAAATAATCAATATTATTAATAAATCCAATAAGTCCACATGTTAAACCTTCCAATCAGCAATAGGTAAGAACGTAAGCATCTAAACATTAATTTCAGAAAAGAGATACCACATGGTGCAATATAATATTTCCAACTAAATCAGTAACTATACAAACGACTCTGACAAAATGTAAACATATAGAAACCTTTTCTGAGAAAAAGGCAGCATTAAATAAGCCAATTCTGGATGTTTCACAAACATGGGATTTTCTAAGAACTGATGATAAACATAAAAACACATCAGTCTGTGGCATATATAGGCATGATTATTCACTTTCATTGTACAAATTACACTAATGTTTGTTCTCTGGAAACTGAGCATTTTAAAAGGTTAATTCCGAGGTTAGTATAGACTTTGTCTCTTTCATTATTAGTATTGTTCACACTCATCTGTTAGACAAGCCCCTACGCCCACATCTTAGATAGCCTGAGATGTGGACTGGTGCAGTGGTCTTAAATGTTGGCTGATACCCTGTTCACATTACTTCAAATTAACTGTCTTCTTTGAAGAAAAAGCCGGCTGCAGTGAAAAAGCNGGCTTCTAAACTCAGTGTGAACACTGCATTTACAAAGAGCTGGCTACTGAAAGATGGTGTTCAGAGGCTGCTTTTTAGGAGGGGTTTTGCCCTCCTATCTGGCTTTTCCAGTCAGTGTGAACACTACATAGCTGGCTTTCCTCTCCCATTTTGTTTGTGCAGTGCTGATTGGCTCACACAGTCAGCTGTTTCCAGAACAACACTGTCTCTCCCTCCTCCCCACACCTTTCATGTAAATACAATCACAGCCAATTACAGCACATTTTCTGAGTAATGATGTGTACCGGTAGCAAAAAGTAGGGTTCAATGTGAACAGTGCAGACACTGCTTTTTTTCTATACAAAAAAAGCTGGCTTTTTCAGCTAATCTGAACGGTCCTTTTTTCACAGCCTGTCCAATTTCCCCAAATCTACACCCTGGCGCTTAAGCCAGCTTTTTCAAGGATGGTAATGTGAACGGGGTATTTACTAGGTAAAATAAAAGAGCCAGGGGTAAGGACAACACTACACACATACTTTGTAAGAAAAACAGCTGGGATATCTCAATAGGAGGCAGTTCAACTAGAAAAGGGGGTCAGTGAAATAAATACTTAAAAAGCTGCTTCACCATTCAAGGAGTTTTGTGTGAGTGGGATAGGTAGCAAATTCCCATCAACTAAAAAGTAAAGGGAAGAAAAGGAAAAATAACCATACCAAGCAATGCTAATAAACGGAAGAATAACAACACAACCTCTCAAAGCTATATGTGGCTCAAGGGGGTCAGCCTAAATGCATTGCATTGAAATGTACACACTACAGTTTATTTCTATATATTTGTGTTTTAGGTGACTACTGTTTAAACATTGTAACCTGGCATACAATCATGTAGCTATGAATAGAGGTCTCAGAAACAACTAAGCATTGTTCATTTTCTCTCGCAACTCATGATTAAAGCTGGCCATACACTATAAGATACATTGTTCCAATTGAAACATTTTTCAAGAGTGGGCAAATAAAATTTGATTGTTGTTATAATAAAATGTGTATTAACATCCATTACGTTACTTGTGATTTTGACAAAAAACGACTATAATGAACAAAATATGTACAATTAAAATGACTACACTTTATTAGGTATACATAAAAAGGTTTAGATGCAAAGAGGTAATAACTGATTAAAAGAACAAAAATATCCACGTCATATGACACTAAAAAAAGGTATTTCATTGGCAGGTGCTAGTAAATGACACAATGAACTAAATTCACTAAGCGGGGAGCTTGCAGAGGAATTGAAATGTGGGATGTTTCCCATAGCAACCATGTGTTGAACTCCTATATAAAAGATGGCAATGAGACTGCTGATCAATTAGTATAATAGACTGCCATTATTAGGTGGTTCTAAATCAACCACATATATAACAGATCTATAATGACATTGTAGGAGAGAAAGTTCACATGTGCTGTAATGAATAAATGATAGAAAGCATAACCAGACTGATACAATGTATCCTGTCTCTGTTGGGAGCAAGTTAATATTCGCTAGTTATAAGCCGCTGAGTCAATAGCGGTCTGCTTAAATAAAAAAAAAGTCCTATTAGTATGCACTAATGCATACTAGGGATGTAAACACTGCGGTATATTAAAGAGGGAACTTCTGCACTGCAAGTGGGGCATTTCTACTCATAAGTCATTTGTGGGTAGTAGGGCCTTGCTGGTAACTGTGGGCACTAGGTGATGGCAGAAGACATTAATATTGGTGGTAGGGTGATGGGCTCATCCTTGACTAGGGTACCCAGATACCTGCTGATTCTGGTATTTTATCAAGAATTTCTTACTTGATCAGCTCCCAGACTGGAACACAGTACAGAACACCAATAACATTTATACTACTTATGAGGCTTTTAAGAGCCACGCATAACACTTCAAGATCTTAACATACAATATTGTATAGTGCAGAAGTTGCATAATGTTTCATGTTTTACACTGTAGGGTTCAAATTTCTGACCTAGCATGGTACTTAACTTGAAGAAGATGTAGGTGGGCATGCAATCAAAAGAACGTGCTGGATTGATCCTGTTCATATAATGGGATGCATTGTTTAAGCCTCTGCTTGAAAGACTGCAAGACCAGCTGTCTTGTCGCCACCAGGATCAATCTGAACAAGCACCAGTGTGAGGCAGAAATACTCCTCCATGCAGTTTTCATATTCAGATATGTTCTGCACTGATACTATTTCTCCCATCAAAAGATTTTAAAGAACCTTTTGCTATGCCATTTTAAGCATCTCAAATCCATCTGATCTCATCTCAAATACAATCTTCATCTCAAATTGAACTGTCTACCACCCATAAAAGGTATAATAATATGCAGGTTAAGATTCAGGACTTCCCTCGGGAAATAAATTGCTGACTTTACAGGGAAATGTCTAACTATTAGACCTTGGGAAACACAAAGTTTAGTTACTTAAAAAAATGTATTAAGCAATATATGTTCACTTTGATTGCCACTGTCCTCACTCCCCTCCTAAATGCCTGTCAGTAAACGTAAAAATATAGCCTTTTATCTTATATTTGTCCACAAAAGGATAAACTATATTATTTCTCTCTTTTGTTTCCTTACCTTTAAAAAAAATGGTCTGGTTTGTATCATGTTTGTTTTGAGGCAGCTTTTGAATTATTACATTAGATAAAGGTAATTTATAATAAACAAATTCTACAATAAATGTTTTTATTATTTTTATAATAATTTTAAAAGCCTTGTTTTCTACTATTTTATTACATTTATACTGAGAGGTGATCATATTCTCTATATATACAGTGCACACGTATCCAGAGGTAGCATTGAATGCACCATGTTAGGTCTCTGAAGTAAAGGATGCACATTCTGGGTGCCATTCTGCATCCATCCCAGTAGACCTCTGTACATTAATGCTTATCAACTACAAGGTATTTAGGATGCTGGAAAATAGTTAACATTATTAAATGACTTCTTGGTAAATGGACCTTAAAGTTAGCAGCATTACTGTGTCGTTCTTTACATGCTTATAGAACAGATTAGCATTTTCTATGAATTCCATGTATTTCATATTATGGCCACTAGAGGCTGCTCATCTGCGTTCTGCTGTTCCTCAATGTTGCCTGCAAGGATTAAGGTTAGTAACCATGTTTATTGTGGAACTGCTTGATTGGACTTGTTATTGCGGTACATCTGAGCCACAGGTTGGACAGGAATAAAATACAGATTAGAGTCTTCAAATGGCAACAGCAACATAGAAATCCTCCCTTTATAAATGCAATGGAAATAATCTTGAATAATACAAAGAACGTAATCAACATCCCATCCTATAAGACATATTATGATTGAATGAATGAATACTGGAATATCAGAAGTGATAAGCAAGCTCATGCTCGTAGAAAAAACTATGTGGCCGTAAAAGCTTCATATTCAGAACTGTGCAAACTTTAAGACCTTTGGACCAGATTCATATCTGTAGGCACTCGTGATTTAGTCAAGAGTAGGTAAAACCATGTTGAATTGCAGGGGGGGTAAAATTAATGTCAGTGTGTGCATGCAGGGAGAATACTTTATTGTTGCATGTTGCACACAGATACTGACCAGTGTTACTGTTACACTGTTATTACACTTGTGCTGGAAACATCATCTCTCACCTGTAAT
>JABWIB010000257.1:128913-140162 GCA_016617825.1 Platyplectrum ornatum
ATTCATTTTACCTCCCCTGCAATTCAACATGGTTTTACCCACTCTTTAAAAATGCTTAGATTGGAACAATTTATCTTATAGTGTATGGCCAGCTTTACTCATGACTTACAACTGGACAAAACCATGTTGAATTGCAGGGGAGTTAAATTTCATTAGTTGCAAACACTATTAGAGTTGAGAGATGATGTTTGCTAGCCCAATACCCCATTCGCACTGACTACTCTGGTAATTCAGTATTCTACTACCAGGGTAGTTTGCTGGGGCTCTGAATTACCCTGATTCGCAGTGCTGAATTACCCTGGTAATTCAAAAACTACCCTGGTCACACTGAACCAGGGTAATTAGGTGAAGCATAAGTTCCATCATCATCATCATCAAAGAGCCGTGATTGGCTTAAAAAAAAGATCAAATAAAAAAAAAATTTAATACAAGAAATAAATAATGTAAAAAAATGTAAGAAATAATTAATAAAATTGTATTAAAAAATAAATAAATAATAAAAATAATAATAAAAACCGATAAAGTAAAAAATAACAATAATAATAAAAGAAATAAAAATAAATACACAATGCAATAAATACATACTGGCAAACTTGCTAGTGTCGTGCTGGTTAGTATCTATGTGCAAAATGCAAAAAATAAAGTATTTTCCAATACATGCAAACACTAACATTCATTTGAACAAATACTAACATTCAACATGGTTTTGCCCGCTCTTGAATAAGTCGATAGTACGTAAAGTCTGGATTTGGTTCATTATTCTTAACTTGACATGTAAGTTCTATTCAGACAGTAGTATCTACTATTCAGACAGTAGTATAAGACCACATAATGATTATTAGGGGTGTAGGTCACCGATTTGAATTGAGAGATTATCTTGTGGGTGAGAAGCGATGTCTTGTGGAGCTACCGGTATTCATCCTAAACTTAACCCTAATCATCTATTCTGCAGAGCCTGGCTCTTCTAACAGCATAACAGATTTCCTTCTAGCATGGACCTTGACTTTGTGGGTACCTTGTTGAAATAGGAACATTTAACATGGTACTCGTATGGTATTCATTCACAAACAAGTGTTGGAATTGAAACAACAGACATTACACTGTCATCTGTATCAGTGTCGTCATGCAGATTTCTAAAATGGCAACTGCAAGATCAGGATGTAGTTTGCAAAAGATAATAGAAATTCTGTATCAGTGTTAAATTAGCAAATGCCAAAGCAGCAATGCATCCCATTTGCCAAAGTGGAAACTGCATCCTGATTATTAGTAGCCATTACCACGTAAATAAGCATGATTTACAATTCAGTGTACATATTACTTTAATAGAAAATACGCACATTATTTAATACAGTAATTCACTTTTCTACTTTTATTAATGCTAGTCGCCTGCTCACATCATTGAGTGTATGGTACATTTTTTATGTGCACGCAGTATAATTTGTTATTGCTATGAAGATAAGGAAAGAGCAACTGTAAAAATAACCATATGTCTTCAAAGAGAGCGGGATTAATTGCCAAGACATTCTAAACTTTCACAAACTCATATCCTTAATAAGAGGGACTATATTGCATGTTTTACAGCAGAAAATGGCAGTAACACATTTCACTTTCAACGGCAATTTACAGAATGTGTTGCATTGCTCTGTACAGTACTTATCAAACATACCACAAATGTTCCAACATTCTTTATTGAGGTTATTATAACTTCATATGAATAAGCTTACTGTGTGTAATAAGTTTAGCAAATTTATATACACAGTAGTAGTTGACGTTCATAAAAAAAGCCAATGTTAATATATGTGTATTGTACATTTCTATCCATGTGGGGGTTTCTATCCCCCTACTAACCAGAATAGGTTATACAATCACTAACCAATTCAGGCAGCCACAAGTCAGTTACTTACATCAGCATGGCCGCTCCCCAGTGAGATCACGTAAAACACGTAAAAGTTGTCTATTATCACAATCCAGTTTCATAAACATACATTCAACCACGTTTTCAAATTGGGTTTTAACATTTAAGTGAACTTTCCATGGTGTAAAACTGTTTTCATACTATGTTCACCTTATTTCTATATTTTATTTGTTACTTGTAAACTATGTAAATCTATTTAGTTTAATCATTTCACTAACTTAAGTAATTTAAGTCTATTTTAAGTCATTTGACTTAAAATAGATGGATATGTTTAGACATCACAAATTACATGAACCTGATTTCAGTATCAAGTGTCAGTGGGCAAGTGTGTCGTTTTGTCAATGCTAAATAACAAACTCCTTTTAGAGCACCAAACAGATAAAAAAATGATAGAAATAAGCATAGAAATAATTAAATTGCTTTCAAGATAATGCTCTGGGAATGATGCAGAGTCGGATGTTCTTATCTGACCTTGTGTGGACTGTGGTGTCAGACTAAATACAGAAGAGAACATAAGCCATTGATATAACACAAGTTCCATGATACAGCCATCTGTGAGGGGAGGCTATGATGGAGAAGATAAAGGACTAATCAATCAGACTTGTTACCGTGAATGAACTCTTTCTGCTCCCTTTCCTCCCATACTTTGATAGTCGGGACAGAACATTAAATGTACATTGTGAAGTCCTTGGTATTTAACTAGGGCACCTATACTGTAACACTGATTACAACTAAGTTAACAAGCATGAAAACGTGGTAAATATTATTTCATGATGCAGGAGCTCAGAAAGGTAAGGAAATGAAACACATGCCTTGGGGAATCTATGAACTAATTAACCTTGCCCGCAAGGGGAGGGTCTCCAACACACAGATGGTGAGCTATTTATATAGGCTTCAATCTATTTTTTCCCCAAAACAAACTGTAAGAACCCTACACCCCTTTAATGGAATTGGAAATAAGAATGACTGTCCAATTTATCTACACTGGATTGAGTTTAAACACACTGCAGGTCCTATTAAAGCCTTATTTTAATTTTTTTAATTTTTGTTTTAAAAAACTAGAATTATGTTTATCCTAGGTATGTATAAACTGTATAAACTGACCCACTTTATTACTCTGTTGTACTTGACACAGTGGTATCGATCCATGTTTATGGACCGATCCCCCTGAAGATTCAGCCTCCTGTGCAGGCAGGAGAGGCTATTTTCCTCACTTGTACAGAGATAAGATCCATATATTGTTACCTATCCCCATTTTAAATAAAGACACCCTTACTGTACTGTCTTGGTTTTGCAGCGCTTGCACATGGGTTTTAGCAAAATGCGGCAGTATGCTGACCCTAGTGATCGTAATATACCAGCTTTTTATATGTCCTTTTTGATCCAGTCCTACGTCCTGGGGTCAATGGAACACAGAATATCCAACCTAGCTGGACCTGGGTTCCTGGGTTCATTCTGGGTCGGATAGGCTGTTGTGAGAAAAGTCAGTTGCTGAGAATGGCTACTAATAAAGTCATTAGTGGATTTGACTTCCTTTAATTAAATCCAATGTATCCCCATTCCATAGAGCAGGAGTGAAAACCCAATATTTTCCTTTTTTTCTGACTGTTCAATATACCACCTCTGACATGGGTGGCTATGCAGACAAATCATAATAGTAGGTTTTTTTTAATATGTATCTATTGTTGATATTAACAACAGTGTCCTGATAAAAAAAAAAATAATACAGGTGAAAAACCAGTTTTGTTGTACTGGATTTATTTTATGAATATTTAGCTCAATAAGCAGTCGTCAAAAAGTAGCACGAGTGTCACAATCTCGCACGCACTGTATTTACTTGCTTTTTTGTAAAGAAAAAACAATTACTAAAATTGAAATATGACTATCCATTGAAATTGAAATATGACTATCCATTGAAATTGAAATATGACTATGCAATGCCTTCAGAAGCTTCTAGTTAAATGTGGCATGCAAAAGGATATAGAGGTTTCATTATGGTTGCACAATGTGAATGCATGGGTGGATGAGCAGAGCAATGTGTAATACAGGAAGTGTAAATGACATGTTCAGTAAACAAACAGGGTGTAGCATGAGTGGTGTCATCTCATGAAACACACATCTGCAAGAATAGCAAAAGGTCTGCATTCTGAACTAATGATGTTACGGGACTTACGTAAGCTGCAGGTTACCTTGCACAGTGCAGACGCAGTACAATGCTCAGATCCATTTACAATGTACACGAGTAAAGCATAGTGGGGTACAGATAAACTATACTAAACCCTTACATAGGATCTAGTATTCTGCCTGCACAGGTAGGCTGTGGCACCCTTAAACCCTGTGCTCATGTGGTAGCGCATTGTTCTCCTGCGTGCAGTAGTAAAGATAGAAACTAACATACGGTATCTGCTACTAAGACTGGATTCTGTCTAAAGTAGCTGAATAGCTACTATGTTTACATCAACCAAACTGTAAAAGATGGGTTATTTAAGTTTGATACTCTGGCCCTGATCCAGATGTGAGTGGATCAAAGGGGACCCAAGTAACACAAGTAAAAAAGGGCCAGTGGACTGAAATTTCAGACTCTTAAACTTATTTCAGACTCTTATGATGGGTCAAAAGTCACTTCCAAAGTATCGTACATGTGAAAAATCTCATATTCACATTCAGATAAAGGTGCTCACATTAATCAGAACAATTATATACAACACTACAGTGTACTCCTCTCCACTCTGGTAATATATATATACACATATATATATTCATGTAACTAGAGGGATAGAGCCTGCATTATGCCTGCTGTACTTGTACAGGTAAGTTGCTGAACTAACTCTTACCTTTTCAGAATGGTCACCAGTGTGCTCTCTCCTTCCAACATGGTTACCCATGATAGTCCACCAAGAAATTCAAATTCTAAGTAGAAAAGAACAATAGTGATATAAATACCCAAAAAAACACAATATTTCACAAAGCAAAGCTGGGGATACACAAAGCAATATCCGTAAAGTAGATCAGTTGTTTATAATCACAGTATTGGTTTTCATAATACATTAACTTAAATAATAATTTTGGAAGATGAGCTTGGTCTTGTAATCAGTTATCTTTTGCCACTTTAGAATATTAAGACAGAATAAGAAACCTGTCTCTGGGGTCTGTGAATGGGTCAGAGTTGAATGAACCAGCCTAATAATACTTGGGTTAAGACGGATATGAACAGCTATACATTATGTATAATCAACGTATTTGTATCTCTGAACAATGAACAGCAAACTTAGCACATTTAATTAGTGTAAGCTTTTAAGAGCCATCCCTTTTAAATGCTGCAGAAATGTCTGGAACAGTCTGTAAATGTTTGATTTGATCTTGTCCCTGATTAGACATCTGAAAGGTGAGTTTGGGGTTAGGAGCCTGATTAGAGATGAGAGAATGAAAGTAGTAAAGTGTTTTAATCGTGTGATAGTGTAATTTAAAAAGTCATGGGAAGAACGAGATAAACGCCATCGCCACTTTACGGGAACGTTTTTAAGGTCAGCTAAGGCACAGGGGGCAGCAGGAGCGACTTGATCATGGGCACCAGCTAGGGTTTGGTTAGGATGAGATATGGATATATCAGGAATTAGGAACTGGAGACAGTAGTTGTTGAACAGATTGAGAAGGTTTAATAGTGTGTAGAGGTTTAATAGGCTTTGGCAAAGGAGTAGAAAGTTATTTGAAATAGTAATAAGAAAAAATGGCTCCATACTATGTTAGTAAACATTCATGAAAATAGGATTCGGATTCAGAGATGTAGAATATTAAATCCTAATATTTACAACCACAATGATTGAATCAGAATTTTTCAATCAAATTCAATACCTTTTAAACTCTAATCTTTAATTATTTGTTTTCAGTAAAGAAATAAAAAAATATCTAAAAATATCTAAATGTATTTTTTTTGCGCATTTCTATTTTATCTGCTGATGACCTTCAATCCCCTATATAGTATATTCAAAGCTCTTAGAAAGAGCACTTTCTACTATTTGTACATTCAATATTTCAATACACTGTATATTATTCTTCTAGGAATTGAATGCACTATTAGCGCTATTAGTCAACTACTTATTCTTTTACCATGGTAACCATGTTCTATTTTTACTGAATTATTATACTTAATCGGATCTCTACCGATTTTAGTCTTTCAGTTGCTCTCTGTTATAAAATAACTGATGAGAGGCAAATGTCCGATATTGATTCACATTGTTAACCAACATTTAGTTTCTCTTTTAGGATGCATTTTATATATCAACGAACAGCAAACCATAACACTTCTAAATATTGATAGGTAATTCTTAAGGCAACTTTTGTTGTAATATTAGGAATGACACATTTAGTATGTATAACATAGCGAGTGGTGTATAAAATATATTATCAAGATCAAATCTGCTTTTCAAATAAATTAAATCCTAAGACTCCTAAGTTATTCCTAAGGCATAACTTAATAATGTAAAAAAATCATTTAGCCCTTAACAAGTATTGCTGCAGTGCTCCAGACTTCCCCCATCAGATTTCCATCCTCAGACTTTCATATTGATTGATTCTGACCTCTCTGGTGCCCAGCCACAGTGCTATAAGGTAAGTATGGGCTTTATTTATTTTATTTCTATTTTTATATATATTTTCTATATATATTTCTATATATATTTTCTATATTTTCTTTGTATATGTTAAACAAACGATGCCATTGATCAATCATTAATTCTGATTAATAAACAATATCTTTTTTATGTTTTCCTGTGTTTTATCGACGCTGTTTTTTTTAAGAGGCCATGGGGGGGAATTCACTAACTGACGAATTACAGAAATCGTCAGTGGCTGACGATTTTGTTGACGATTTTCACAAATGTGTATTCACTAAGTGACGAATGTGTTATTTTTCGTCATTTTGTGTGACGTTTAGAGATCGTCAATGTGATATCGCTGTGACGATCTTTGCAATAAAATGGATACAAAAATATTGAATATTGTACTTGTTTGGCTTCAGATCTCAGTGTTGCGTTTGTAGGTTTGAAAGGTGGTTAACAAGAACAAAAGGCGAAAGAAACATAGAAATACAAATGAAATCTACTTTCTAAGCCCTCCCAGTATGGCCAGTATATGAAGCTCCTTAATCTCCAGACAGAATGGAACATTGAGTGTGGATAGGTGGATAACCAGTACACCAGTACAACAAATCTCTCTCTCAAGATTTGTAAAGATTTGTGTTACAAATGTCAAACACATCTTGTGGGCTCATTATCCAGGTTATAATTTATAATAGCAGAAGGTATTTATCAAGAGATGTTTCAGGGATATTGTATAAAAGTTTATCTATGGTCATGAATAGAGGACCAAACTTCTATTAAGTATAGCATTTTAGAGTTATAAGAATGAATTGTTAAAAAAGATGGTTTTTGTCTGTTCAGTCACATTGGTGAACTGTATTTGTCGAGCCTATAAATGTATTTGTCAAGCCTGGGTTTATAACACAGAATTTCAGCAGAAAAAAATGAAAATCAATATATATATAACAGTGTTAGGGGACATTTAGAGGATTTTAATGTCTTGTAGTTAATCTGACGACTTTCTTTTTCAGGAATTTGTGCACATTTCGGATACTGCTGACTGTCCTTACATAGTATAGAACAAGATGTTACAGGCCTTGAGGAGATTGTGAGCTACACTTAGATGCTTCAGGCTTTCATCGATTACTTGTTCATTGTCAAGTACTTCATTCCACATATACTGCTGTTACAGCGTCTGCTGTATTATGTGCTAGTCAATTTAATCTCTCAATGACTGAAAAAATATATAACAAATTGTAGTAAACTCTGTCTATAGACAACGGTGGGCACATTCAGTATAAGAAGGGATGGTAATATGATGGACATAGGTGCATTTACATAACTCCATAATGGCCAACCTTGGGGTATATTTACTAAGCGGTGAGATTGCAGTGAGACTGAAAAGTGGGGATGTTGCCCATAGCAACCAATCAGATTCTCCAGAGTGTAAAATGAAACGGAGAGCTTGAATCTGATTGGTTGCTATGGACAACATCCTCGCTTTTCAATCTCACTGCTTAGTAAAACTACCCCATTGTATGAATATTACCCATAGGGCTTGTGAAATATGATGTCTAATGAATGTATATTTATTTAAGCACAAATGAGTAACATAAAAGGCTGCCTGGGAAATCCAACACATTTGTTTCTGTTTCTAAAGTAAAGCATGGAAAGTACAAGAGACAGAGGATGATGGGACACTGCTTGTAATATGTGGCACATCTAATGCGTTGTGAATGACAAATGTGCAGTACACAAGTGACACACATCCCTGGGGTCTGGGGACAGAACAAACACTTTCCATAGCAGCCTGGTCAGATCAATCCATATTGACTGTTGCTATGGACACTGCATTAAGGTTACATTCCCAGTGGGCGAGCAGCAGAAACCACTTTGCACCACAAATAGTTTGTCAGTCCTGATTTGTTTATGCTCCAATAACAGCCACATCTTTTCAGACATCTTCAGAGGGAACATGTGGACGGTTATCTATGTGATCACACTAAATAAGCCCGATAAAAGGAACACAAGAACCAGGAGATTTAGGAAGTGTTCAAGGTGAATAAAATAAACCCTCTGACATTTCTATTCACATACACTATTACAGCTGTTAATTTGTCCCAAAACAGAAATAAATAACTGCTTCGTGCCAGGAGAGTAAACAGCATTTTAGGCCTTATATGTATTTAGTGTAGGAGTGTAACATTTTGGCTTTTTGGCGATGACATAAATTTGTTAAAACGAATGCGTTATACACAAGTGTGATAAGGCTATGACAGAGGGCATGCATGCCACCCTCATACATACAAAGGACATTGGAAATTATACATCACATTGGACAGTCAGACAATCGGATGCAATATACCAGTGAGACATGTACTATACGTACTGTTCAATCAGTGTGCCCAACTTTGATAGAACAAAATGGGCCCTATGTATGGGGCATATTAATAAAAACATGATTTTTTTAAAAATAAATATTATAATTTTTTTGTTGTGGTTTTTAATACGCATGCATATATAAAATGTAATTAAGCAGTCCGACAAACTCAGATGCATATGTATATAGAAGTGACTGCGGTGAACACTGACCCAAATACACCCAAGGACAGCCCCACTTTTATACAGCCTCCTTATCTGAACTAGTTATCCCCGTAGTACAAAGGCTATGCAAATGATGCACTTAGCCGTAATGAAATGACTAGAATTTTTAAGCAACATTCCTTGTCTTTCAGCTATGGTAAAACCCTGGGGGAAATAAAATAGGAATGTTCAATGAAAACATTGGTAGGAAGGGACTGTACCGTACAGTATGGGTAATGTGGCAACATGACTAGGCATTTACACCCAGAATAGCTGTAATTTTACAATTTTTTGCATTAAGCAAATGTTAATGTATGGATGAGTATGTATTAGCGACTGTTGATCAGTTGTGTCCCTGACACATGAATTGCCATGAACTGCTGGTGCTGTATCAGAGTACAATACATCTAGGAATGCAATCATTTTCTTACGCTGTTTGCGGCTGTGCTGAAATTAGGGACTGAATCGAGATATTTAAACTCTGGGCTTTTCCTGATTGCTAGGACTGGAAAATCTTTTCCCATTTGGTACTGTGCAATCCAGTGATTCATTTTTTAAATAATCCAATGTGATTCAGATGACAGAGCTGGGCAAGCATGTACTGGCATGTTATCCAGACAGTGATGGTAGGTACTTGGAAAGATCCCTGAAAGAGGGCGAGTGGTTTCTTATGTACTCACACAGATAGTTGGGAGTCATCATGCTGATATCTCAGAGAGAAGAGGGTTAAAGTATTAAATACTTAGTTGAATAGTGTGAGCCAAACCAAAAGCTTTGTAGAAATTGATAAAGCAGGTTATATCCACCAACACTGCAATCAAATGGCTCACAGAGCAAGAAATACTCCTCAGGTATGATGCAACATAATACAAGCAGAAAGAAAACGTGTTAATGCAAATGTGAACAGACACAGAAACAAGATGTTACACAATAGCAAAAAGCTGCTATCTCCAGTAAACAGGTAAAGGCAGAGGGAACAGCGCACAATTTCAAGCAGATACATCTCATACATCAAGACAAAGGACCACATATAAGAGACACATATAAGCATGATCTGCTAATTCACTGAGTAACTTAAAAGCAACAATCTGACAGCCTCAATCGCAAAAAGTGATGTAAAATGTTGCTACTTCTTTTATAAAACATTTTGGCAATACAATACATGTTAAAGTCAATGTGCAAAAAGAGGATATCGCCTATTCTGTACATTATAGCATCATAGAACAAATGTAATGCATCCTTATTCAGATCAACAAATAAAAAAAATAAATCAATAATCATAAATACAATATAGCTAATGACCTTGAACTTAGCCATATCCATAATGTCAAATATCAGTTTGAGGTAGTCCAAACTCAGAATGGTTAATTGTGCATTTCAGCCTATTTCAACACTACACCAGCTTACATAAAACCCCCTTATTATGTCAGCAGTTACAAGTGCAAGATCATTAAAGGTCTCAGATTAAAGTCTTTTGAAGCAAGTGACCTACTTTTATAGAAAGAGTATAAATGTATCATAAAATTCCATTTTGAACAAATTGACATGATAGTCACCAAGACAGCTGCAAACCTGTGAGATCATTTTGCTTCAATAAATGAGTCAAATGGTCTACCATTTCTGCTCTGTTCACACTGCCATGAAAAACACGACTATCCTGGGTTTTTCTTGACAGTGTGAACGGTGCCTTTTTCAAAATCCCGGGTATCCTTATAAGGCATTTAAACACTGTTGAAGAGAAGGTTTCTTCATGGCATAGTCACTATACCATTGCCATCTCTGAGAACATTACAAAAGACACAGTGATCACCCTGTACAATTGTTATCATAAACGTTCCGTGGTATGTCTAATTATGCCATAATTGAACTAGATTCAAACTTGAAAGAGAGGCAAGTTACACCTGAGTGAACAAGGGTAAATAAAATGAATGCTATTCCATGTAGGGACAATACTTAAGGTGGCCATACACTATAAGATAAATTGTTCCAATCGTAAGATTTTTTAAGAGTGGGTAAAACCATGTGGAATTGCAGGGGAGGTAAATTTAATTAATTGCAATCAGTATTACAGGAGAGAGATGATGTTTCCAGCCCAAGTCTAATAACAGTGTAACAGTAACGCTGGTCAGTATCTGTGTGCAACATGCAACAATAAAGTATTCTCCCTGCATGCA
>JABWIB010000258.1:0-28563 GCA_016617825.1 Platyplectrum ornatum
TATATATATATATATATATATATATATATTAAAGATAACCCACATATGGTATGCACTGATATTGGAAGGTAATACATTTAGAGAAAATAGACCAGCTCCTACCTTATGAGCATGCAATGGGAAAGGTACTAAGGTGTTCCGTAAATCTATGGCCTAAATTTACTAAGCAAAGAGATTGCAGGGAGATTGAAAAGTGGGGATGTTGCCCAAAGCAAGCCATCAGATTCAAGCTCTCAGTTTTATTTTACATACCGGAGAATATGAGCTCGAATCTGATTGGTCACTATGGGCAACATCCCCACTTTTCAATGGCCCTGCAATCTCCCTGCTTAGTATATTATATACCTTACCCAACGTGAAAGAATACATTGTTAGAAGGGTAGTTGATTAGTGAAAGAGCTTCCCGTTAAAGAAAGGCTTATATAGTACAACAATTTAATGCTTGGGATAAATGTAAGTATGTCCCAATCCTTAAATAAACAAGCCACACTAATAAAATAGGGTCTGAAGTCATCATAGGATTAATCAACTTAAATATAGCAGACTGGATAGGTTAAGTGGTACCTGTGTACCATCAAATTCTTTTCAAAATATCCATTCTGCTCATGGTTTATTATCATTCAGAGTTGCAACCTTGCTTAAATTAAAATGATAATTTTTTTGCAAAAGTTACTTTTCTTTCTTAAGCTGGCCATAGGACGCTGGCCAGAGGACGCTGTATATACGTGACGGCGTCCTGCATATACAGGTGTATGGCCACCTTAAGACGTCTGCTTGACAAGAGGGGTCCAAAATCAGAACAGAAGGCTTTAATAAACATATCATTAAGAAGCATATAATCTGCAGTCCCAAAAGTGAGCATACATTATTTTTCACATTTAATATATACTCCTGTTACCACTGCTTGTAACACTATTGCACTACACGTCCTGGCAGTAATATTTTTCTAATTTACTTTCCTTCAAATGTTTGGCTTGCACTGTCTGCTTGGCTATGATTTCATGAGTAAACTATCAAGAATCTGGATCAAACTACATGACTACCATTGCAAAGGCAGACACAAATAATTTGGAAATAAGAGATCAGTGGAGTTTAGAGTGACCAAGACAGTGAAACCCGATATTAGGAACCTGACTCACAATAAATTACACATACACCATATTTTCAACAAGTTTCTTGCATTCAAGACTCAAGTACCCAACTCTTTAACTCTTTCATGTGTAGAGGCTCCATGAACTGCTTACTGAGCAGTCCTCTTTATATCACTGTAAGGCAACATTTATATAAATTGGTAGAAACATTGTCAAGTCTAATGATAAATCAGGCTCTAGTGCTTGGCTAGGGCAGCTTCATTCCAACAGAAAGTAATAAATACTAATAAATACACAAAACATGAGCTGTTGGAGAAGGACTGGGATAAAGTGACAGGGTTAAAATCCAAACATCTACAAATCAGTATACTCAGTGAAGCATGTACAGTGGAATGAATAAGCTAATAAAGTTACATGAATGTTAAAATGTTTGCAATGAGCTTTTTTTTGTTGCACATATGCTTTTTACCAGGGGCGTAACTAGAATTTGGGGGGCCCCATAGCAAAATTTATATGGGGCCCCCCAACTCAGGTCTCCGCCATTTTTTATATACAATTTATACACATTTATATATAATATAAATATNATGTATTTATTANNTAAAAGAAAAAATACTGGTACTGTCATAGAAAAGATACAACAGACAGAGGTCAGTGACTATAGGTGTGTGCATATAATGTGTGTATGCATGTGTGTATGTGTAGTGTGTATGCATGTGTGTATGTGTAGTGTGTATGTCATCAAATTGTAGCTGCACTATATATATATGTGGGGCTCCCCATTGCTGCCCGGGCCCCATAGCAGCTGCACTCTTTGCACCCTCCATAGTTACGCCCATGCTTTTTACATAAAGATGTACCCATATTGTTTTTGGCATATTATCAGTAGATATGAGCGGCCCTAGGCACGCACTTTCCAGAATTATGACAATAGCATGACCTTAGGGCGTCTTGTGAACAGAGCTGCGGATATGCATAACACAGCCAGCTCTTTGCTGGGGATCTATTGTACATAAATGCTTCCCCGTCTGCTGGTGGCTGGTGGGAGGGAGTAGGCACTAAGTGTTGCTGCATTGTCAATGGACACGGATCCCAAGCCCATAACTAAGCAATCTACATCTAAGATTAAAATACAAAAGAAAAAATGGTTGGAGATATACAAGGGGTAGAAGTGAAAGGTTAGACACACACATACAAGGGGCAGAAGTGTCGGTTAAACACACTTACATGGGGCACAAACGGATGCCAGACACATCTTGTTTAGTATTTTTTTAGTGTACAGCAGGGGCCCACACAGTTTAGTTGCTCAGGGGCCACCACAAACCTTAATCTTGCTCTGCTTAAAGAAAAGAGAGACAAGCACAGGGTAACCCTGCCAAGTAATATAATCTGTATAAATCAGATATTTTTCCCACAGATGGATCATACATTTAATAAAACTAGACAGTTAACTGTACATACAATTCAAAAAGGAACAGACGCTGTTGTTAAAATATTAAAAGCAGCATTAAACAGAAATAAAATAACAGCAATACAGGCACTATTGACCAATCACATATACTGCTACTTATTCAGGAGTTGAAAGCTACATTTTCCATTGGAATTTGACCCAGAGTCTGCTGCTTTTTACAAGACCAATCTTCTGCAAAAATGTGACATATTCTTGTGTTTGTGAGAAAAGGCAAATCATAATTGCACTGAGTGCATTATTTTATATAGAGATGTTATATAAATAATTTATCATTCACATTGTGTTGTTTATGTGTCGGTACATACTTTGTTAAGTATTTTGTATTTCTTATGCCACAGTTGCTTCCTACGCTGTTATATCTCTAAATTTCACAGTCACAGTTCACACTGTTCTCTGTGTTCTTTATGTGAGTCTCTACCAACTATTCTGTTCCTGTCTGTGAACTCAACACCATTAATGAAACAAAAACAAAGTTAGAGAAGACCAAGGTTTATACATTCTGTTAATGGTCCACGCTATCTAGCTTCAGAATTTAGTGAAACTGTACTTACCTATATGACAATCCATTTGACAATTAATATATATGATACAAATAATGTATGGCTAAATTAAGGTCACTGATTTATTCAGCCCTTGGCTGCCCCTCACTGTCCTTCTTCTGTTTGTTTATTTATAGGGCTTATGACCACCTGAATGTTTTCCTAATACTTCATGATAGCAATCCTCATAGACCACCAACAAAACATTTCTTACACTGGTTGTAATTATTGCATGGGCAAAATGTCTGTTTATTACCAGACTGGTAAGTACTAATAAATCACAATGCTACTCGATCCTTACTATTTCGTATCTTTGCTGTGGCTTTGATTACTTAGATGCAAAATAAGACTGTCTAGCCTGCACACTTCAAGGTGGACATCTACTTTCCAGACCAGATTCAGGATTACTTCCATATGCCTTCTCTGGGTCTGACCTGCCCCCTACCTTCCCACCCACATAGGTTATGCTAGGTGGGCAGGGGGTATATTTAACTTAAACAACTGGATCTTTTGGGGGACACATATAGAGAGTGGTCTCATGGACCGTTGGCCCGTGCGAGTCACTTAAGTAAACATAAGCGCTGCTATCTCCTGCCTTTTCCACATAAGAAAGGGGTACTCACCTCTCCCACATGCCTGCATAGATCTGCACAAGAACTGTGTATTCAAAGAGGCCTGGATCCTCTCCTCCGTATACTCACCTCTCCGGCAGCTGGATTTTCCACGTTACAGTTCTAGATGAGTATAATTTTATTTTACTTCTTTTCTGTGATGGGCTGCAGAACACAATTCCCTGATTAGAAGAAATCTAGGTCAATTATCGTGCCCTAGCATTAAAATGGCATCATATTTTATCCTTTTTATTTGTACCTAGCCACGCACAAGACAATTTTTAGCCCAAGTCCCAAAAATATATATAATTTTACTGTAAATGCATACTAAAATTTGTAGTTTCATATCACCCAGTATACCATGTTAAAAAAAAATTTGCCTCTAGTTGAAAATTATTTAGATTTTTTTAATGGTGCTCTATTTATTATTATTATGAGTAGACTGACTTTGATAAGTATGTGGGTCCTGTGTATTTGACCTATTCTGTACTCTGAATTTCTATAAACTAGATAAAAAGAAATAATTATATAGGAGTGTGTGGACTCTGTAAGCGCCTGTGTGCTAACTGTGGGGAATGAAATGGTGCAGAGGAAATAAAACAATAAATATGCTAATAATTAAAATGGTGGCTCCACGTTATTCCAATACCATGTGGAGAGAAACAGAAGAAGAGACAAAACGACTTTGTAAAAGGGCCGGACGTGCCCGAAACGCGTTAGTCTTGGCAGCCACGTGTCCAGTACCCAGGCCTGACGTCTCCCGCTTCCGACTGTTTTTCCATCGCTCTTTTCCCGGGTCTACATTTGAGCTACACAGCACGGGGGTTCGGTTACTGTCAGTTCCATCTGCAGGGTACGAGACCGCCTATTTTATGTATGTATGTATTTATTTATGTATTTATTTATGCTTTTAAGAATGGATTAAAATGTCATGTTTTATCTCTTCTTCTGTTTCTCTCCACATGGTATTGGAATAACGTGGAGCCACCATTTTAATTATTAGCATATTTATTGTTTTATTTCCTCTGCACCATTTCATTCCCCACAGTTAGCACACAGGCGCTTACAGAGTCCACACACTCCTATATAATTGTTCTTCCTCTTTTGGAGGGGTGGACCTCCTTTGAGTGTGGACTGTTAGCTGCCAGTGTAATATCAGCTCTCTAAAAGCTCTCTATTTATATATTTTTAGATAAAAATAAATATAAATGACACTCCAGTTTCTCTTCAGGTTTAATAAATCTTTCGCCTTTTACTAAAATGTTCCATGGAACATAAAAAAAAAATATTTCAAAATTATGTTTGCAAATTAAATAAAAAATACATTTAAAAATAACAATAAACACAGTTAGGATTAATTTAAAAAATTTTACTTTTTTATTAAACAAAACAATGAATTTCTGTTATAATGCAAAAAAATTGCATATTTGTATGTTTAAATGCCTATACTATTTGTATTAATTATTTTTTTACGTCGTCGAAAAATGTAAATTAACAAAACTACAAAACTTTACTAGCACAAAATTATTTTCATCACACCAGCAGTAAGCATCATCACACATCGAGCACATTCAGTTTGAACTAGACTTCAAACTTATGTAGAAAAGAAATGTTTCCCTGGAGTCCACACAGCACATGTGATTTGTCACATAGTATATTTCTGTTAATATTTCAAGTAATAAAGTGTTAGCACCACTGAAAAACTTTGAAGCTGTAAATTCACCTACTGGGAGCTTAGATATTTGAAAATTATGGAATTAAGAGAGATGTCGAAAGTCTATAACACATTAAAGAAAAGAAATATTCTTACAGTCGTTTTGCTCCTGGCTTTTGCCTTAGTAAAATACTCTTCTCTCACAGGACGTTATGAAACACATTCTTGCTGTAAAAATAACTGACTGAAAGACGGCAACAAGCTGAATATTTTTTTCAAAGAAACCAGTATGAATTATTAAGCATTTGAAAGTAGGACATAAAGCGCTTATGTTACATGTACTACAAAAGTGAGTTTTGTGGACATCTGTACTGTACATATGTACTCAAGAAACAGTCCCAGTCCACTTCCATTTGTCAAACCATCCCACATTGTTATTTAATAATCAGCTATATCAACAATTACTAATTGTGTAAAAATGTATATACTTCTACCTATACACTTTTCACAAGAATATACAGTAGAACAGAAATGTGGACTTGGTGCCAGGGTCCCAGTAGAGGGACGACTGTGGGACCTTACCCATAAGTACCCCTCTCCCCCCACACCTACTGTAAGGGCAGAAAGATATGCCCTTTACAGTGTCATGCCAACATTAGTATCACACTGCTGAGAGTTTCTCTTTCTGGAGTATCAATATATTTGTGCTACATGTAGTGTACACAGCATACAGTGGTGTATGTAAGGTGATCTCGTATTGCTTCCTTGTGTGTGGGTGACAGAAGGTTTTACCTGCAAAGTAATATACCTGGGGCATCTAAAGCATCTGATTGTGCGCCAGTGTGGGTTGTATTAGGTGGGTAAAAGGAAGCAACAATTTAAGGAGAGAATGGCACTACATCGCTCAGCCATACGTTTAGCTATTGAACAACACAAATCTAAACAACCTCTTGCCATACATTTCATGGAGAATAAGCATAGTTTGGCAAGTATTAGATACAAAATGATTGACCATGTACCACCACAGCGGAGAGGCGGAGACAGGGATGTACTCTTATTGCAACAGGAAACTACCTGGATTTTCAGCTGTAAAATTCTGGACCCACATGGACTTTATATGATATTTTGGTTTGGCTGACATCCATTATACTATTAATACTGCAAATGAAGTGGTTCTATGTATTGATGCTTGCTTTTTAGATTTTTACTTGCACAGTGCACTCTGTCTACCATGATTACCCCACGATCGGTGCACCAGAAGTTATTATGCTTTTCTTTCTATTTTATTTATTCAGGATTTTATGCTGATTACCCACCAGATACTACAATTACAGAACACAATGTTCCGTTTTGGCTCTGGGAACAGGCTTATATTAATGTTGTGGTGGTATGTAAATATTACATATTATCATATTTGGGGATGTTCCAAGCAGATTTGTTTTACCAGTCAGGATTTCATATTGATTTATGCATTAGAGTCATATGTCATAATGGTTGAATGAGCAGTCTTCAAAAGTTGCTGGACTGTGTCTTAAATGAAGCACAGTCAACCAAAACCTAGGTCTACTAGAAGTACAAGGAACAGAAAAAGTCCAAACAATATATAACACTATGCCCTAAATTCACTAAGCGGGGAGATTGCAGGGGAATTGAAAAGTGGGGATGTTGCCCATAGCAACCGACCAGATTCGAGCTCTCAGTCTCATTTTACATATTGGAAACTGTGACCTTGAATCTGATTGGTTGCTAGAGGCAATATCCCCCTTTTCAATTCCCCTGCAATCTTCCCGTTTAGTGAAATTAGGCCTATGTGTCAGAACATACATATAGAGGAGGTTTAGTTCACAATATAGCTATATTGGGTTAAGCTCACCTGCCCACAGCAAGTACAGCAAATGTTCAAGTCTTACAATCTCTGTAGAACCAACGCGTTTCATTACTCAGGTCAGCGTGGCATAGTTATATGACATAGTTGTTTTATTCACTTTGTTAAAATCCATATTTCATTACTATTTTACCCAGCTATTATTAGCACAACTGGTAACATGGCTGGGCGTCTAGCACATCTGACGACTTTCACTCACCACCAATCCTATCCCTTCCTGGGGAAACATGGCAAGGACAGTGAAGACATCACCCCACCAGATCCCCTGAGATCACAAGTGTCTCCAAGCTGACTTCTGACTCCTCACCCCTTGAGAACAACTCGCAACAGCTGATCGCCAATAGAAAACAAGCAACATGCAACTGACTACAACAGAAGGCGCAGTTCAACAAGTTGGTAATCTATTATATACCTTGGTTCTTTTGCAAAAACCATTAATACCACTGCAAAAAAATGGAAAAAACCTGAAATGTATGTAAGGGATTTGAGATGCATGGGATGGGGACACAACTTGGATTTCACCTACGGGAAACTGGGATGAATTTCCCCACTGTTTTCCAGTGTATATGTTTGTGTGCAAAATATATGTAAGAAGGGACATCCCTTTTTCCCTGATGGAACCGGTGAGCTAATCGCAAAGGCTGCAGCTTCTCATAGCTCAGCCTCTGCTTTCGCCCCATTCATATTTTGTATTGAAGTACACTGCTTGCTGTATATTGCCGCTAGGTCTTGCCTAGCCTGCCCGGAGACCTAACGCTGGCCCTGGGCCTCTCTGATGAGGTCCTAACAGATTAAATTCTCCTCATTGAAACAGAATGGTGGATAAATAAAAATAGGCTTTTTGCTGTGTCTTACAATTTGCAATCCAGACACCTATATCATATTTTGAGCCTCCAGTAAGTAGTAAAAATGTTTAGGTTTTTGTTTTCATATTGATGGTTTTACCACAGGCATGCTACCAGGGTGTCCACCGGTGGGTTTGTAGGAAATTTTATCAACCATCATAAGCCTGGATATAAATATGATTGGAGTTAAATAGGCATGAACTAGCTTCTCTGCATTCCAGTGTTAATTCCTTTGTAAGTCACTGAGGTCCATCTAGATGAGCACACCAATGAACTCTCACTCTTTGTAAAGAAAAATGGATTCATCTAATCCCCCCTGCTTGATTAAAAACATTTCTGTAAGTGGGTCTTGCTTTGAATTCATGTTTAGGAATTGAAGCAAACCACATGAAGAATAATGTGTACCAGCATGAAATAGCATATTCAGTCTTCAAGCCAAAAATTAATGACTTCAGTCAAGATGACTAAGGGAAATTAAGAACCGTCTGACAGGCCTTCATTCTGATAAAAAGGTTCCTTTATGATGTCATTGGAGCAGATACCACAAGCATGTATTGCTGTGAAGGTGATAAGGTCAGCACTTCCTGCTTCTCTGCATGATATCACTCACTATGAATAATCGCCTCATACTAATAAACAGGCATATTTTGTGACTTTCTATATGCGCGATTAAATAAATGAGTTTACTGGGTAGAATATAATAATAGCTGTATAATACATAATGTATTCTCATTTTCATAGCTAGAAACGTCGCAGCCATAATTTTCTGAATTAATCCTTGATCAAACTTGATCCCAGTAGCTGACCCTTCTATTGTACATGATATAGATGTATTCAATGTTATTCTAGTTGTATGATACAACTTGATCTTGCCTAGGATCCCATGAAATCAACTTGTATCTCTTCCCCTCTCTCTCTCGCTCTATCTCAAAAGGTTACTGGTACTCACATCAAGTTAAAGATTTTTTCAAATACCCCAAAACAGTTCATATACAGAACGTTGTAGTGTTCCCACTACTTTCTATATGCTACGGAAAAGAAGACGTGCACAATGTAATAACCTGATCGAGCTTCTGAAAATGTGGAATTGAGTAGGCCAACAAAGCACTATATACTGATCAATGTAAACATTAAAACTAAACCATGGGCTAAGAAATTGATTCATATTGAGAACAATACAGTAAGGGGGTAATCTCCCATGGCTGACGAAGACTTAAAACATTAGCATATGAGATACCAACCATCAATTTTACCCTCAATGTGTGAGGCCACAGTTGCCAAACTCTGAGCTCATTCTAGATCAAGGTATGATATATAATCTCCAAAGAATATATCACAGCTTTACTGACTATTGCCTTCAATGTCTGTAGTATCATCATTTGGCTGTCTCTGTGCTGGGCAGACACTCAGTGGCCCATGTCTCCACCCCTGGGGTCCATGCTGTTCCTCCAAATCTCTGGTCATGTACAATTCATATATCTATCTCACCCCAAGGTATAATATGAATAGCTTGTTACTTTAGTGCACTATTTGTATAGCATGGTTTTATCCCTGTGTTTGATGACCAATACTGGTGAAGCTAACACTAAAGGAAAAAAGCAAACCAACAGAGGCAGTGTGAAGGTCAAGGATTAACTGAGAAAGCTCCTCGGCACTCATATAGATATTACTTTAACACATACCTAAAAATGGTTTCAGATCATATACATACCTTCATGGAAATACTATTATTCCCTGAAAGCAGTGGCATGTCAAAATGCAAACATAGTTCAGAAATTATTAGAGGTTGACTTGTCATCCAAATTCATATAGCCTCACAAACCCTAATGTAGCTTAAACTATGTCCATAATCTTTAGACATTAATGCAGATACAAATATAGAAAGAAAGATAGAGGGCATTGCTATGAATTAGCATGAGTTAACATGAAATCTGTAATGAATCACTGTTGCCCTGGTACTAAATCCACCCATTTGCATGAAAAGCAGCCAACCACGACTAATCCAAGATAGCATTTTCCAAGAATCATTAGTGTTGCCTTACAACTGATAACTTCACAATGGTCAAGAGGAATGTAGCATGTGGCACCCTGACCCTCAGCCTTTATTACTCTGAGTCAGCCTTTAGTATCAGAATGACTCAAATCAACTAGACATCACGCAATGATGTCTGGTGGTCTGGTAGTTAATATTCATGTCTGTATCTAGACCATAATGATCATTTAAAATGCAGCTATCTCAGCTGTCATATACTTAAGTACATTTATCTTCTGGGCTAATTTAAAATTGGTTAAATTATTTCTTTGGAACGTATGCATTTCTGTAGTGTATATACACACTATACAGTAGATATCAATAAGTCTATGTAGAACAGTGCATGCAGTAAGAAACTATAATATACAGCAGATGATGGACTTGGTTTTTCATTTAATAAATATCAGTTTATTGTGTATAAAAACGTACAATATAATTATAATGCTGAGATACATGAATATATATATATATATATATATATATATATATATACATACATATAAGACGGACCAGACGGCTCTCTGCTCCTCTGATCAACGAGGAGGATATAGTATACAACCTGTCCTCCAGACCTCTCACACTGGAGGAACGACAGGTATTAAATAAGGGTCTCTCCTTTGTCCCCACTACCAAATTTGACAAATTCACCGCTAAGATCAAAAACCACAGATTGGGCCGTAGCCTAAGACTTAAAGAACATTTCCAAAAGCAAACGACTGCCGCTGACACTGAGGTGATTGGAATGATTAGACCAATGAGACAACGTTCATCATTTGATCCAGTATCCAACAATTCATCTATTAAATGCTTCCTTCGCTTATTGCAAGATGGCATGTTTAAAGCGGCTGACCAGATTCCCACCTGTCCTAATAACCTCACGAGAATCCAACAAAGAGCCCTTAAAAACTTACAGAGTGACGTATCCATTGTGATCAGACCGGCTGACAAGGAGGGAGCCATCGTGGTCCAAGACACCAAGGCATATTATGATGAAATCTATAAACAACTTTCAGATACAACCGTATACCAGAAATTACCCGGTGATCCTACCCACATTTACCAAGCATTGGTCTCTGATACACTCAACAAAGGAGTTGATCAAGGGTGGATTACCCCAGATGATAGAAGAGCACTTACGATTATACACCCCAAGATTCCTATCCTCTACACCATCCCGAAGATCCACAAAACCCTGGTCAACCCTCCAGGCAGACCTATTATCTCCGCCAGGGACTCGATGTTTCAACCCATTGCTGTGTACCTAGACACCTTACTCCAACCTATTATCCAGTCACAATCTACCTACCTCAAAGATACATTACACTTCCTTAATATTTTAAGTCAACTTGGACCCCTTCCAGACAACACTCTCCTCTGTACCATAGACGTTACCAGTCTCTATACCCACGGTTCTCAAACTGTGGGTCGGGACCCCAAAGTGGGTTGCGCCCACATCTGCATGGGGTCGCAACTTCCTCAGAGAGACCATCGCCCAGCTGCAGGCCCAGCACTATGGGACCGGAAAGCCCCTGTGATACATGCCCGCGGCTGCCCAGACTGCTGCACTGAACCAGTTTCCTCATTCATTTGTCACATAGGATTGCCAGTTGTCATGATGCACAAATAATGCAATGTCCAAAGGGTTAAAGNGGAACTTTCANACCCTTTTAAACATNTACTTATCGCTGTTTAAAATGATAATCTTATGTCTTGGTGAAAAATATCACCAGTGTGTGATTTATAAATATATACGGGTATTGTTCCGCGGTAACTTGCTGGGGTCGTGTAGAAAAAAAATTTGTCAGATGGGGTCCCAGTCAAAATAGTTTGAGAACCCCTGCTCTATACCAACATCCCTCACCAGCCCGGTATTAATGCCACCCTTGAACTGATCCTTGACCATCCACTCTACAAAGGACCTCCTCCCTCATTTTTTGGTGAGATGTTGGAGCTTATCCTTATTAAAAACTACTTCCTTTTCAATGGCTCCTTCTACCTACAGCTGCAAGGCTGTGCTATGGGCTCGAATGTCGCTCCGGCATATGCGAATGCCTACATGTTCAAGATAGAGAAAACTTTGTTCTTTGATAACCCCCATGCCAGCCCCCACCTGTTTCTATTTAAGTGCTATATAGACGATATTTTAGTGCTATGGACTGGCACCAAAGATCAATTTGTGAAGGTCATGACTGAGGTAAATTCAAAAGATCCTACCATCAAATTCACTTATGATTGTAATGCGCTTTCCATCAATTTCTTGGACGTACACATCGAACTTACTCCCGCTGGTATGAAAACCTCTGTATACTCCAAGCCTACTGGAACACACTCCTACATGCTAGGAGCCACCATCCTCCTTCACTTATAAAAGGCCTTCCCTTTGCCCAACTTACTCGCATCAAGAGGATAAATAGTGATGATTCTACAGCAGAACTACAAATGCAGAGTTCTCTTAACAAATTTGCCAGTAGGGGATATCCCCCACAAATCCTAGCGGCCGCTAAAGCTAAAATCGATGGTATCCCAAGATGTGACCTGCTTAAACAGAAACCCAAGAAAACACTCACAGACTACCTTGGGTTACAAGATTCAACCATCTCTCATTTTCCCAAAAACACTGTGCCAAAGCATTATGGCCCATAGTTAGTACAGATGCCACTTTGCTAACGCTGAAAGAGACGTCCCTACTCCCTAGCCACACTAGGGGGAAGAGCCTTCGGGATATCCTATGCAAAAGCAATATTAGATCTGTGACAACAGCTCCTCAAGACAACTTCCTTTCTAAGAAGCCAGGCAGCTACAAGTGCCTAGGTTGCACTACTTGCACCCACCTCCTGACGGGCCCTATATTCACCCATCCTGGCACTGGCCACCAGTATAAAATCAAGCAGATCCTGACCTGCACATCAAGATTTGTTATATATTGCATCTGCTGTCCTTGCAAACTACTCTATGTTGGGAAAACCATCAGGATGGCAAAAGAACGCATAGCGCTACATCGTTCTGCGATTAAACTTGCTCTGGCCAAGAATACGAGTGAACAACCAGTTGCACGACACTGGGTACAAGCACATCACCGTCTATGTGAACTTAAATTCTTCATTTTGGACCAGGTCCCACCTCCCTCCAAGGGTGGGGACAGGGAACGACTACTCCTTCAGCGGGAAGCAAGATCACCTTCAGACTGTGTCTCCCGCCGGCCTTAATGAACTTCTCCCTCTTAATGTCTTTATCTAACGTCCGAGCTTTTTATTAGTTCTTTTGTGTACTTTATTTCTGCAGTATACATTGATATGCCGTTTTTCCACTCATTTGTGCCCCACGTGTAGTATTGTTTTTGTTACTGCCCACGACATGTCTCCACCACCAATAGGGATCCCACCCGCCGATGATGGACGGACCCGGTGACGGCCCCCTGTACACTCCAGTACAGGAAACAGCTGGGCTGCGGCTTCCGGTCCAGAGGCGCTCTGGTGGCATTGGTGTTATGGTAAGCACATGTGATTACTTTATTACTAGTAGCCTTCCTGTGTGTTTGTTATTGTTATGCATTGTTACCTTTATTCCTTGCCCTGACGAAAATCATTATTATATGATTGAAACGTTGTTCAAATGTAACTTGATTCTGCTACGAATAAATTCAATTGATACTGAAGACTTGTTTGAGTGCCGGCAATTCTCCGCTTTGCTATATACATATATATTATATATATATATATATATATATATATATATATATATATGGAACCAATGAACAAATGCGCAGTTAAACTCTCTATATATTAAATAAATACAAGATTTAAAAAAAAAGAGTCTCTCTTTTCCTGTCTCAGAAACCAGATCAAATAGACCACGTGTTCCCCTTTTAAATACACTCTTGAAGGCTGTGTCAACCAATCTAATGTATCACAACATGGTGTATTTAACTTAAATTTCCTTTAAAAGCACCGTATATAAGATATAAAATACTAATACCAAATGTATCTCTTGAAACAGTTACATATACTCATCCACACTGGGCAAATAAATCACTCCAAGTTGATGTCTGGGACACAGATGACCAGGAGCAGAGTACAGCTGTTAGGAATACCTTATAGATAGCGCTGTTCCTACGAGTTTTATGGCATAGTTTTATGGCATCAGGGAGTGTGTCGGACTGTCATACATGATACATTTCTATAATAAAACTGTAATCGCAATCATGCTAGGTTACAATAACATAATGATTACAAAAAAGGAACTTTTTGAAACAAATAAAGGATCTAGATACCAGTTAATAAGAGTAAGAGATTCAAGAGCTGGGCCTACATTTACTAAACAGTGAAATTGGAAAAGTGGGGCTGTTTCCCTTAGCAACCAATCATATTCAAGCTCTTATTTTCGTTATACATACTGGAGAATGTGAGTGCAGATCTGATTGGTTGCTATGGGCAACATCCCCACTTTTCCAGTTTAATAAATATAGGCTCTTGTCATAGAGACGTTACACTGCAGAGTGTAGTTGTACACTGCTTTGCACAGCTTTCCAAACAACACATATTAGATGTAATCTCTATGTCCTGTATAGCTGGCCAGCTCTATCAAACACTTTATGATATTACTGTGAAGCAGCCTTGTCAATTGTACCTAATGACTCTAAACATTGTGTCATTATTGGAAGAGCTAAATAAAAGGTAATGAGTATATAAAAGTCTTCTCAGTCTAGAAAATAGATGGTTATATCTCATCTAAACAACCCATTATTTTGAGCACACTCATCTTCTGCTATTCATTAGCAATAAAACATGATTTGATCAACTCCTATGACCCCTTTGTTTCAGAAATTCCATGTTGCCACTGGTTCTACTTCTCTTCTAATCTTCTGAATGAAAGATGAAAGATCTGACTCACATAAAAACATCTTAGTATATTTAATAAAGTGCAAAAGCTATAAAGCTTGGTGTTCCCACTATAACATTTCATTGTCTTTTTACAACTAATCCCATGTTTATCGAGAAAAGTGTCAGCACAGGATCTTACGATGCACTCCTCTAAACCTCTTTCAAAACCTAAATCAATAATTACAATAAGACTGTAAAAAAAAAAAAGAAATAAAAAGGAAAAACCAAAAAATCAGCTACCACTATCCAGTATTTTTTCTGGCTAAGATTATATTTTTTATTAAACTTCTTTATTTTAGAACAGCTACGCATACTGTTCTCTGTCTCCTCAGCAGAGGCTTGCTGAGAAATTTTGGCCAGGGGGGAAAGCCCACAGCTGTGGGCCATAAGTAGAGACCCCCCATGCTTGTCCTCATGTATTCAGCCCTTATTATATATATGTATATTATATATAAACAATAAAAAAACTTACAAAAAAAACAAAACTGACTGACCTGGATAAAGGATCAGAGGAGGGAGGAGGCAGTTCTTCCAATCTCTCTGACCTGGGGTCCGGAAGTGTTGTCACAGGTGCATTTCCCCATTTGTTGACGCTGGCCACAGGAACTACCTGGAAGCCATTTGGTGGTTTCTTTGAATGTCCGCATGTGCCGATCAGCATACCGGTTCATGTGCAGCCACAGCCCTCATCCACAGACGGCACCGAGGTACAGGTGGCATCTGGCACCCTGCCATCTGCGCCTGCCCACCCCTGCTCCTCAGCTACGCTTGAAAACTTTGATCCTTGATGTCACTATTTGTGGTCGGCGCTTTATCTTTTGTAACATTTATGCTCCTAATGTGTATTGTAAACAGTTTTAGTTCCAGCACTTACTCTCTCTGTGTACATGGATGCTTCCCTTATAGTGTGGGGTGATTTCAATTTCATTGCCTCCCCTGATTTGGACAGACAACACATGTCAGCTGGGCTACGGCGTTTACCCAAATTTGGTATTCCCCAATTTGCTCACCGTTTACATTTAGCTAATATTTGGAGGGTGCGTCACCCGGCAGACCGGACCTATTCCTGTCTTTCCGCTGCCCATCATACGCTTTCCCGCTTAGATTACCTCTTATTATTTGAATCCCTCCTGCCTGTTGTGTTACACATATTATATTGAACCAATTGCCATCTCAGATCATGCAGTGGTCTGGGTTCAGCTTGAATTTCACCAGGGTTACACCTTCCCTAGACTGTGGAGATTCCCCACCTATTTATCTACCTCTATAAAATTTCGTGATATGTTGAGGGCCTCCTGGGTCTCTTCGGCACTCGAACCTTCAGCATGTACTGGATCCCTTTCTATTTTGGCAAACGTTCAAAACGGGATGATATTATCTCTTTTGTATCTGCTCATCTGAAAACCCTGTCCGCTTACCGGGCTCTTGCTGCTGCTTCCCACACATATACTACACACCCCATCTCCCACAACCTTGCTATACTCTTATTTCTAGCTTTGGTTCTTTTTCTGGATTTCAGGTCAAAGTCCAAGGCTATGCTACTCCCTGGCTCTTTTAGAGTGATTAACCTCATTAATATTTCACAGGCTCAGAGAAAACAAATGCCCGAAATGCCATTCCACTAATGCTACTTTTATCCACAACATTTAGCAATGCGGAAAAATTCATAAATTTTGGGATAAAATTATAAATATTATCAACTCCCTTTTTGATGTCCGCTTCCCCAAAAATTTCCTTGCTCTTATTTGGGACGATTTTACGTTATGAATAGTGCCATACTGAAGCAATGGATCAAACCTTCACCAACCTTCTTGCATACAGTTAAAGAAATGTTATTAGAACTTGTATACCTGTTTCTTTCTTTACCTTAAATGTTTACCCCTGAATCAATGTACATGCATACGCCGTATGCAACTACTCAGTTTTTACACAGAACTCCCAGTGCTTGATTTTCGCCTTTAATTTTTTTTTATTGTGTTTATTGATAGGTTTTGGAAAACATACAAAACAAAATAAGTACATATATAAAAAAAAATCCCCTTAACCCAACCAACCCAGCACATCCAAGAGAGTTTTAATCCATTACAAGAATTGATATAAGTATAAGCAATCTATGCATCGCAATACAATTTAAAAAAAGTATACCGTGTTTCCCCGATAAGACACTGTCTTTTTTTTTCAGGACAAAAAAACAACATAGGGCTTATTTTCTGGGTAGGGCTTATTTTATTGACCTGCTTTTAATCCAATCATGGCCCCCCAAGTGCTGCTGACATTATGACACCTCATTGTTCTCCCAAGTGCTTCTGACATTAGGACACCTCATTGTGATTTTGAGAGGGCTTAATTTCGGTGGAGGGCTTATTTTAGACAGTTTACTGTAAAATAGGATAGGGCTTTTTTTTTCAGGGTAGGTCCTATCATAAGGGAAACACGGTAACAATACAATAAAACACATTTCTGGATAATTAATCATAAAGAAGATTTGAGGTCATTAAGGTAGGGAATAATGAGCATCAAGGGGATACAGGAACATAAAAAAAAAATTGTTTCAATGTTGGGGCACTGTCATATTTCATTTTATTGCTTTAATTAAGTTTCCTTTCCTCCCCTGTTCCCATATTTTGTATCACTATATGCTGATATATGTGCCACTTCTGTGGCTGGATCTTATATACTTTTCTGACAATTGTTGTAATTACCATTTGTTGTATGCTGTGTATATACTTAGCCACAGTCTTTATCGGCTCCTCTGTGTTATACAGAGTTGTATGTTTTTGATTTGTTTATTTATTGTAAAAACTAAAAAAAAAAAAAAAAAAAAAAAAAAAAAAAAAAAAAAACAAAAAAAAAAAACACATGCATATTTATATAATTTCTTTTTTACACTAGCCACCAACCAAAAGTGGTCTTAATTCCTAAACCTTATTCTATAAAATCTTATTCTGGCAATACGATCTGCTCATTCAATCAAATGCTTCAGAACTCCTTGGACAGCGCTTTACAATGCAGATGCACAATGACCCGAAGCATACTGGAAACACAACTAAAGAGTTTACGCCTAAGAAGTGGAATGTTATGCAATGGCCAAGTCAATCACCGTTCACCTGGTTTGGATGTAAATACCCTCAAATTACATCTTGTTTGTTTCATTTAAAGCAACAATGAGATAAAGCACCAACTAAATGCAATCTGACAAGACACAAGTACTGTGAGCACCAGTATTAATGCATTAATACTGTGACAAACAAGTCTTTATTTTCTTATCTCTACTCTATTCTGCTTACCCACCTAACCACACTTATTACTTGAAATCTACACCCTCTATTAGAACAGTAGATGTTTCAGCAGACTTTTTTTTTTTTTTTTTAATCAATTGACTTTCCATCCATCTTATACCCCGTTCACAAAGAAGTCTATTACCCGGGTAATTCAGTCAACTTCCCAGGGTTAACTGGACTACCTGGGTAGTGTACTCATTGTGAACGACACTAATAACTACTAACTACTTTGGTTCATTGTGAAAGGTGTATTTTGTGAATTACCGGGGTAATTCAGAACTTTGAACAGGGTTAATTACCAGGGTAATTCAGATCCACAGCTAACAACCGTGCTCGTTAAAAACAGATTTACCAGGGTAGTCTATGTGAACGGACACAATGGCCACCTAGAACATTTGTTCTCAACCCAATAGGAACCACAAGCATGTGGGTTTAAAGCAAGACATAATAGCCGATCATAACCTCCCATCCATCACTAGACAACCACCCCCACCCCCCCTTCCCTTAGCCCACCAAATTATGCTCCTTCCTTCAAACCTACTATTCTTAGTTTACTACTGACTAAAAAGAACATGTGCTATGGGAGGTAAATTAGCGGTAAGCTGCATTAGGGCAGGGATGATGTGAATAGCGGTATGTATGTATGTATAAAAAAAAATAAGGCAACACCAATGTTTTTACTACAAAAGTCTCTTTAATCATAATTTATGGAAATACATTAGGACTTAATTTTTTTTATTATTTTCTATTTCCATGATACAAAAAAGTTTGAGATAAATCTACTATTGCAGATCTATTTGGCTGGTGCCAGTTGTAACTTTGTTTTTGTGTATATATATTCATTTATTTATTTGTTGATAGACAATCATTTTACAAAACAGTTTACAAATGAAGAGGTGTCCAAAGTTAAATATTTTCTTCATCAGCCATGTACCTCACAGGGATGCCAAAAAGCGTGAACTGAAAAGATTAAATTCTAAAAATCAGAACACTTAAAATAAACACCAAAATTCATATTCGGCTTAGTGAAGAACAAAAAAAAAAAAAATATATGTTTTATATGGCAATTTCACAAAACAAAGAAAATCAAGTGAACAGGCCACAGTTATAAATGTTGACAAGTGAGGCATATCACATGGCACAGGTATTCACTGCCAACCTACAGTACAGTAATAAGTGATTTTATCAAATGCATGTATTAAGAGATCGAAAGTGGGTCCATGTGTAAAACCCATGTGATATCCAGTGACCAAAAAACCAAGAGATTAAAAACACAAAGAACAAGCAAGAACACCTGTAAACAAATATAGCAAGAGACAAAAATAAAACGCAACATTGCTACAATTAAAATAGTTTCTAGGAGTCTATGAAAGAATAAACAGTATATGGACTATATAGACTATCTGTATTACACAGCTATAAAACTCCATATAAAACACTTAAGGATCTTTTCATTTTTTTTTTTTTTCAGCAAAGGCCAAAACCTAAACCAGCATGACAAGAGGGAAAGATAAGGATCAACTGTGATATTTCATTGAAATCAATTCATAACTTCTGTAAATGTGTGCTCCGATTGTCACCATTTGATGCATATGCCCATACCATGCAATAGATCACTGATGTTTGGCTTTTATATAGCACAGTAATAATTAAAGCACCAATTTTACATTGATCAAAACCTATGACAAAAGGAGCACCAACATCACAGAAAACTCATTTAATCATTAGAATTTTCTGTTTAGCTTTATGTACATGGGGGGAAAAAACAAAAAAGCACAACAGATGTAAAGTACACAAGGCGAGTATAAATTATGTTTTTAAGAACACGACTTGCACTATTGTAAATGGTTGTCATTCAATACGAGAAAATCTTTGATCAGTCACATAATTATGTTATAAACCAATATGTTGAGTAATAAAAGGATTGTTCCATGATGTTTGCAAATTAAAAGGACACATTTCCCATATTTAAACAGGATACATTTCCCATATTTAAGTGGCTATTTTGTTGAACGCAGGAGTAGAAATGAAACAACTATGTTTATAGCAGTTTGTTAAACAAGACGACCACCATATAGTCTCTGAAGTTAGCTAGTAGAGTATAGTCCCCTAATCTCAAAGATGAGACTCTGTAATAAATTAAGACTGAATTTAATCTACCCTGAAGCAGGTTAAGTCAACAATCTTGTTTTTTTTATTTAAGTGCTCCATAAAAACAAGACAATAATTGAGTGTCTACAACTAGCACAGTCACATTTGCTCTTCATACCATCGTAGTTGTGCTTCTCTTAATGAAGATGAGATATGTTGATGAAGACATTGGGTGTAGACATTACATTTAATCTGCATAGGACAAGGTCCATACCAAATGGAAAAGGACAAATAAAAATATATGGCTTTCAAATGTCCAGTTACTGCTGCAGGTGGCTACCAGGTGTCTGGAACTTCGAAGAGGGATGTGGAGCCACAATTACTGCCTTCTGGAAAACAAAGAAAAAAAAAAAGTTTACAATGAAGTCTAATGGCAAACACCCAAACATTTATTATATGCTATTCACATTTTTATGAGCAGTATCACTGCATTGTGCATATACATTTAACATTTACCCTTAATAAGCAAATAATTGGAAAAATAGCAGGAAGGAGAATTGCACCAAAGGGTCTCAGAAAGTTAGTTTTTTCCTTTATTTTATAATTTTTAATTTTGTTTTGCAAACTTGCATTGCCCCTAAAGTAGATTCAGATATTTAAGGACATAGCAACTTGTCCCTTTATTTGCAATTCAGAACGGTATATCAACTATTAAATACCGTATACACATGCTACTAGTATTTTAAAGTAAAATGAAGGAGGAATTTGCATATTTGTTACAAACCAGCACAACTCCATCAATTTACGCAACTAAAAAAAACCTCCAGGTTTAGCTAGCCTGAAACAATGCTTGCTTGTTATATATTACGAATAAAACAGGCCAGTTATTAAGACTTTACATGTACCATAACCAACAACTCATATGACCATTCTTAACAAGCTAAAATAAAAAAACAAAAACGAACAAAATCGTACACTGTACAGAACACACATTGATGGCAACATTAAAAATATTCTCTACTTCCTTACTTAAGTGTACAAGAAGGTAGATTTTAGTGCTTAGAGTGGCACATCTAAGCATTACTATTTTGGAGGTTGTATGGTTTCAGTAGACTTGCATTCATTGTGTTTTAAAGTTGTGTATATATAGGTAGGAAATTATATAACTTATGTTTTAAATACAGAAAAGGACTCCCAGATATTAATTGTCTATGCTATGTTTGGTTGGGCGTCAAACAAGTTCTAGATCTAGTTCTAGATATGCTTCTTGCCCAAGCACTAATTCTATTAGAGTCATTTCCCTTGCTTATTCAGTGTTGATGTTTATTTACTACTTGTCATGTGGTTATTCCATTTACTATTTCTATACACAGTTTATACTTGAAAACTAAAAATGTATGACATGAAACACATTGAAATTATTAAATTTTTATGAAAAATGATCCAATTAGAATAAAAAAAATGGAAAAGGTCACATATGTTTTGATCAGCTTGTGGAAATTGCTTGCCAAAGTTCTACACTCATACCATCTGGGTCTGTTTCGGTCTTCTGGCGCTTGTGACTTTTTGTTTTCTTTTTTGGTTCAGAGGCTCCTGGATTGGACGAGTCATCTGCTACCTGGCCTTGTGCTTCTTCAGTATCTTCAGACAAGGTTTCTTCCTGTATAGGGCTCATGCTTCTCTTTGCAACAAAACTTGGTGCAAAACTGAAATTGAAGGTTTATATATAGTCAAAATTAAATAGAATTAGAACGTTCTGGTTTATTACATGTATTAAAAAGTTTACCCCTAGCAACCAAACCAGATTTTAGCAGGCATTCCCTTAGTATGTAATGGGATCCTATGTAAAACATCTCTTCCTTTGATAGATTTTTATACCTGCCAACATATGTCACTATATGGTACATATACCTCATTGTGGGTTCTCTCTTTCCAGACTCCTGTCAGAAGGATAGTCTGCCTAAGTGGCGAGATTGCAGTGAGATTAAAAAGTGGGGATGTTGCCCATAGCAACCAATAAGATTTGCGTTCACTCTCCAGTGTGTAAAGTTAAACTGAGAGCTTAAATCTGATTGGTTTCTATACATTTCTGTACCCCTGACATGTTATCCCACATTTAGGCGACATTTTTGTATTTTACATTTTAAACCGATTAAAAAGTAAAAAAAAAAAATAAGATCAAATAGAAGTTTGTTCATTAACAAATTACGAACAATTCAAATCGTACTATGCCAAACTTAGACCTTGCAACCTGTTATGTGCAGCCTAATATAGGACAGGGATTTAAAATCTAAAGCTGGCCATACACCAGAAAGATAATCTTTCCAATCAACAGATAAATGACCCTCACAGCAGAAATCTGTGAGATGTGTACTCACAAAACATGCATTTAATGAGTGCACATCTAACAGATTTCTGCTGTGAGGGTCATTTATCTGTTGATTGGAAAGATTATCTTTCTGGTGTATGGCCAGCTTTAGACTTATAATTATACCAAGTACTCGTTTACATATTAATCAGCCAAGGGCTGAAGGAGGTTACAAAGGCAATATTTTAAGTTTAGACATCGTAGGGTTTAGGGTAAAACTCCTTCTGCTTAAAGATGCAGTATTGCTCTTTGCTATCCACTTATTAAAATAAAAATGACCTTTACATTAGTACATCTGGAAGCCAGATGTTTCATATAAAAGATAATGTCCTACATGGGATAAAAATTCCCAGTATGGTCCATATGGGCTTCACAAGATTACTGAAAAAGGGATCAACATGATTAATGATTTATCTAAAATGTCAGACACTTGGCTTGCCCTGCAGAATTAATTATTAGTTTTGCCTTTTTATCAATTATACTTTTTAACTCGAGGGGAAGTATTTAACAAAATACAAAAAAAGTCAGAAAGGACTTCCATGCCTACTTCAAGACAAAAAATGTCAAAATTCTGTGACATCACTCAGGAAAGACTGGACTAGCGCTCACTGAATACTTTATCCCTTATGAGATGATCGGAACTGGTCAACAAGTGACCATGTTAGAAAGATTACTATGTAGTATGTCAAGGTATATTTTCATTTCAATGTGGATACAGAACTGGTTTGACTTGAAATAGTTACTAAAAGTTACATAGTTATAATTATATATTTATACCCTGAGAGGATGGGAGTTTACAAACGATCCTTTGCACTGTTAGGACACTTTATTTGCTGTACCTCTACTTAAATTTGGCCAAGCAGACTCCATATTTGGTATTATGGACTGTGTGGAACTTCGTTTTGCATGGCATTTCATATAAATGCAAAAATACCTACAGATAATTATCCTGCATAATAAAACCATTATATTTTCATGATCTCACTAGGTTTTTTTGGCAAGAGGAAAGGAATGGCCAGGAATAAGAGGATAGAAATAAATAGGTTACACTATAGCATTCTATAACTTTTTAACAAAGATCACAGGTCTACATACACACAAAAAAGAAATATATATTCACCTGGATGCATAAAAGTCTCTTGGGTTCTGCGGAATATATGAAGTATACTGTGTTTTTAACCGCTTTCTCTCCAAATCCTTCCACCCATCTTCAGGCCATTTTCTTTTGGCTTGGCACTCTTCATTCTTTTTCTCCACATATTCAGCATATGTTTGAATACGGTAACTTTCCGCATATCTGCTGGTGTTAACGGCTGTAAAAATGGGATACAAGAATATACATTTTAAACTTGAGAAAAGCTGACAAACACACAAAACACCCTTTTTCATGGTCCTGGCAGATTATACATAACGGGAAATTAAGATAAGTTACCATAGGTTTACCCTGTCACGGCCATTTCTTCCCAAATCCTTTGCAGAAAAACTCCATATTTTCCTAGAAATCAGAGGTCTTTTGGAAATAATATAATTTTCAAATAAAATAATAAATCTCAAATAGATAATTTATTTTTTAATAATAAAATAAACCTCTCAATAACCACAAAACTTACATTTTAAAATTTAATTCTGTACGCTCATAAATTGCAGACATATCATTGGGTAGGTAAACAGTCTGTTAACATGTATAAATGAACCATTAGGTTGCAACTAAAGTTTTTAGTTTGTCTAGAAGTAAAAACTAAACTATTCAAATACAAAAGAACAGGCCGACAACTCATGCTTATACACATCGACAGCTGGATGAAGAAACTAAAGCTAAAATATGCCTACTTCCCGTCACCAAGCTGTGCTTTGCGATTTGTCTTTAAGAAATATGGGCGTCAAAACAAGAAACTAAGACATTAACTACTAAGATGTAGACCTTCTCCAAAGTAACAGGGCTTTTGGCAAGTGTGTGCCATCTCTCACAGTATGTCAAACACAGTTTTATTCTAATGAGCAACCATCAATTCATCACATACCTTCCAGATTGCTCATTGGTATGAGCAGACTTCCAGAATATTTTCCTTCAACTCTACATAAAGCAGTAGGTTTACTTTGCAAATGTGCCAGCAAACAACATTAGTCTGTAACATTACATGGTATGGAAAAATGAAGGTCTAAAAGGGTATATGCACAGAACATTAACACCTGAAGACCTACATCATAACAGAAGTGGCTGTAACATCTCTAACCTGGTCACTGGCGATCCAGGAGTACAAGTGATCTTATAATAGGATTTCTATCTACTCTAGCCATAGATACTTAGAATCTCAGATTCTTGGAACTCTGCTTGTCAGGGTTTAGTATTTATTGAAAGTCCTGCACTTAGAGAGGATGGGGAGATTAAGTGCATGACTCAATACAAGTAGTAACATTTATACCCATGAGAAATGTACTGTACATATCCAATTTAGCACTTGTTAAGCATAGGCAGGTAGGCTCAGAATCATTAACTAAAATAAAACCCCATTTTGGGACAGAAGGAGGGTAATGGTGGGTACACGTTTATTAGACAAATGCTGGAACTGTCCCTTCAATGAAAACATGAAGCCAATCCAGAGAATACGTCTGCAAGGTTTGGGAAGTGTTTATGCTTTAATTATGAGGTCATATCATGAATGAATTGTATCAGCTATAATACGGATCTGATGTGCCACAATGCAGCTAGTATGGGATCGATGAATTAGTAAGATAGTTTGAAGCAGAGCACTGGAGAGTCATTTATCAATTATCATTCCAATCGCAATTGTAAACGGATTACTGATGTACAGATGCCTGGAGAAAAAAAAAATAGTATGTATGATGACACTGTCCCAAAGCCATGACTCCCATTCATATTTCTGCATAGTGCCACCTTGTGAATGATCTTGTAATGGCAGCAAGGCTTTGTATTCTTTATTATTTAGCCTTAAAACAAAAACCACAGACAATGTGTACAGTGGCATTGTGCAGCTGTCTACTGGGATGTTAGATCAGGAGCAAAATACTTTTAACAGACATCTGCTGAAAAATGTCTACACCTTGTGGAGTTTAGCTAAATACATCTTGCCTTTAGTTGTACACTTGGCCAATGGCGTTTGTTATTTGTAGTTCAGACACCTGAGTTTTCAGGTTATAATGGAGAGCATGGCAACAGAGAGCAAAAACATATGTCTGGACATATATAAGAGATCAGGCTACTTGAAGTATACCCAGTTCCTCGTATAGATATAGCTGCTCAATCTGACTACAATTAACAGAACAGCCAACTTTCAGTTATTATAATCCCACCACTGCTTATCTGAATCGGTCACTGCACAATGAGAACTCGCTGTAGCACGAGAAAGTAGGTGGCATGTCTGCCTTAACTAAAGCAGAATACTACTTGGAGGAAAGTTCTTTTTACTGCCTGCCTTCATACAGCAACAATTTACCAACATTCCTTCAAGTCCCAGCAGCTTTGCAGCTTTCAGACTTTAATCTGCAATCCAAGCTCTGGCTTCGAGCCATCTGGAGAATGGATGAATCAGCAAAATGAATTGGCTGTCAACTAGTGTCCTCTGCAGATTCCAACTTAACTGTCTGGATTTAAAAAAAATAAAAAATAAAAAAGCAGCGCACAAAGAAGAGAGTATTGTCTCGACTCACCGCTGTTTAATAAAACATTAAAAGGGCAACTCCACTTTCAAACAAGTGGCTTTTATTATGTTTACTATGCCCAAACATACAGATTTCTCAACATAATGTTAAATAAAGTAATTCTGTATTGCTTGGTTCTTCTGTCAGTTCCACATTCTACTTTATATGCCATGTTGTGTTACTTTCTCTATAGGTCATCGCAAATTCAAATCCCTTGAGATCATAGGATAAAAACACTGTTAACGGCAGCTAAAAACAAGCATTGCTACAGACTGCACCGCAGCAGTCATTTTATGTGGATACACTGACTGCTAGCTCAAGGGTAACCATACACAACTGTGTTACATATACACCGACTGCTAGAGCAAATGTAGCCATACACAACTATGTGTTACATATACACTGACTGCTAGCGCAAGTGTAGCCATACACAACAATCTAGCAGTCAATGTATATGTGGACACATTGGGGCCGATTCAATCCCGCGCGAAGACGGGAAAAAACGCGAGATTTTCTGCCTTACGCTATTTGCGCAAGGCAGAAAACTTCGCGCCTAACGGATTGAATCGGCCCCATTGTACTGTATTGCTTTATGTGCAACTAGCAGTCACTTTGGAAAGGATGCAGAGTCAGTCTGCTAGGATTCACAGAAGCTCTCAAGAAACAGCCCACAATGAGGTGTCTGAAGACATGAGTTGGAAAAACATGAAAGTTTAACAGTATACGACAGACTGTAAATTTGATGGGACATCTATCAATGTCTGTGCATGTGTCATGCCTAAACAAGCGTGCAAAGGTATGCCAATACTGTATATCCATCACAAAGGCTTTGCAGGAATAAATGTCACCTATGACAATGTTCTTTCACTTATACGTATATACTGTACCATCTATTATACAAACACACACACACAATGTACTGCTCCTGCCAGTGTTACCAGTGTGCCAGCATGACAGAACTGGCATTTCAGACATTCAGGCGTATTGGAGAATAGAGGTAAGCTTGCTAGACTTGTGGGTTCCTGTTCCTGGCAGGGAAAGGTCCCATTTCAGAGTACCCTATTTATGGGGGACCGCGATGTAAGTTTGTGGGGGAAACCGTAGAAATGGACTGCATCATGACAACCAAAATACACATACACAGTTACAACTATTATTGAAAGTTTTACTGTATTGTATTCCCATCTCTGCTGCCATGTTCCTATATAACTCAGGTGTTTTTCAAACAAACATAGCTCATCCTTGGGTTCCTCATGGGTTTATAGAATTAAAAAATAAATAAAGCTACTCAGCCATCAGCTCTGGTGATTGGTAGAGGTGGAAAGCAATTCAGTTCGGCTTCCAATAGAGAACATAAAAGTAATTTAAAAACCNGTTCACATTTGCAGCACCCTGTAGCCGATGAATCATATTTTACAGCCCTCCTCTATGTCAATATCTGAAACGCCTAAAGCCTTTTAAGAGTACAAGATACACAATGGACATAAACCCGTTTCTGTTAGCAGCACAAGAGGGCCATTTACTACATCACATGATAAAAACTTACACAGATGCGTTTTCTAAACATAGTGATCTATTTCTTACTGCTCTAAGCAATCATGCCTGCTGTACATAGAAGCAAATGTTTAAAAAGAAACATTATTCAAGTGTAGAAGACTAAAAATAAGGCGGTAATGACAAAACAGAATGAATATGGCAGGTCAGTGCGGGTATCAATCGGTCAATTCTATTCTCTGCAGCTTATGGAAAACGATTGACTTTGTGCGCTAAAGGATAAACAAGTCAGCATATATATCCAATGTGACCCTAACACTGTAAATAGGTAACTTTCTTGTGACTATGCGATTTGTACACCAAGACCCTGTTAAACTTTGTAGCCACCATAATCTAGGCTTGTAGAGTATGTAATAGGACTGCATGTGGTAAATTGAACTCTATAGCAGGGTTGCCTACTTTTGCAAATGGATTTCAGGGAGATTGTGACAAGCGCTTCACAAGGGGTGTAACTTGTGCCACCAAAGGGGTGTGTCCTGTGGATAGCTCCACCCATGGGCGTGTCTAGCCATGAGAACTATTTCACAATAAAAATAGCCGCATCAGTATTTATTATTTCTTATATTGTCAGTAAATAATCACTGTCACTATTTATTGTGAA
>JABWIB010000258.1:36759-60482 GCA_016617825.1 Platyplectrum ornatum
ACAGTGTAACAGTAACGCTGGTGAGTATCAGTGTTTGAATGCAGGGAGAATACTTTGTTGCATGTTGCACACAGATACAGACCAGCGTTACTGTTACACTGTTATTACACTTGGGCTGGAAACATTCATTTTACCTCCCTTGCAATTCAACATGGTTTTTCCCCACTCATGAGTAAGTTGTGAGTCACTAGTGTCTAAAGTCTGAATCTGGTCTTAAGTCTGTTGCTATAAACCACAGATATACTATGATTTAGTGAAGGCATAAACTGATAGAAAACAAGCTCAGGATATTGCAATTAAACCTTATTTTTTCTGTATGGGGGCATATGTACTATGATTATATTTGTGTTTTTCCCTATTCTATTAGCCACCTATTCCTGTGTTAATGATCATTACACAAGGTCAAAACACCCCATGACAATGGTGAGAGAGCGCACTAATTATACGGCGCTTTCCTGCTACATACACAATAGCTACAGGTTTCCTGCGAGAGCTTTCCTATTTTATAGGTTACTGGGCTGATGACTGAAGCAACTGATTTAATACAATCAAGTTTCCGCAAAAAGAAAAAAGCAGTCACAGAAAGCATTACTGGAAATGCAGCCATATACTAACCCAGAGGGGTATGGGGAAGAAAGGAAATCTNCCTGCAGCATTCAGTAGCTATTGCCGTATAGGTTTCACTCAGTCATTCAGCGCTCCAGTACTTTACAGCTAAAAGAAAAATCTGTTTCTCCTGTGCAGCTTACACAACATTGAGGCTTGTGTTCTTTGGCAGGCTGACAAATCACATTTCTAAGGCATGATGCTTCTATTTCAACCAATCTTTATTCCAAAAATGTGGGCAGTCGAGGCACTGAATTTTCACACTCCTGCTTTATTTTAGTGCGACTAGAACGCGTCCCAATTAAATGGAGAATGATTGGTAACTCGCCAGTTGCTGTGTAGTTACAAAATTACAATAATTAACTATTTTATTTCTACTAACAAAGCTTAGAAAAACATCCACAGATATACATGGATTAAACATAATAGGTGTGAGAACAGTAATTTGGTGTGTATTCTCACACAATGCCCTAGAGCAGGGGTAGGCAACCTGCGGCTCTCCTGGTGTTCTCAAACTACAAGTCCCAGCATGCATGCTTTACCCCAAGTACATGCTTTAGTCCCAGCATGCTTTAACTGAACATACATAGTTGATACCTGGAAAAGCATGCGGGAAAGAGCCGCAGGTTGTCTACCCCTGTCCTACAGACATAACATCGTGAACACTGCCATGCACAATCTATTTTTAAATAAAGAGAAAAACTAAGTTAACAGAGAAAGGGTGTAACAAAATCTGAAATGTGCTTTAAAGCTAGTGTCAGGTGATCCCTCAAAACGCGAGCGTTTCCTAGTATGTGCTGTCACAGCTCAAGCGTCTCTAGTCACATGCTGAAGGAGATTTCACCTACACTGCTGACAGTTTCAAAATGTTTTTGTGACTAGAAAATTGCAGATCACAAACTTCTCATGTGACACTAGAAGCCACCGTTCTCCAGACTGAACGTTTACTAAAATGAACACAGAAAAATTATGTTTTCTAGATAATCCTTGTACCACAAAAACAAAAAAAAACTAAAAACTTTTTGCAGTCTAAAAGTTGCTTCATTTTGTTCTGCAAAATTGTACTGCTCAATGTTTAACTAGTGCAGTGTCTTTTTTTTTGCCACATTTGTTACAAAAAAAATTCCATTTGTGCATTTTGTACTGTAAACTCCTGACAAAATGATCCCAATTTTAAAACACAAAACAAAATCTGCATCGCAGCAAGAACTTGGGGGACACAGAAGGCCCTCCTGTACCTCAGATATATGAGCGCCTCAATCCCCAATGCCATCTCTCTTCCTGTTTACCACTTGTTACGTGTAGGACCCTGTATTTCGTACTTGCTGTTGCAGCAAGAATTTGGGTAACGCAAATACAGAACATGGGAACAGAATTTAGTCTGACATGTTCTACCTTATATTCTAACTTACACCCCCTAATTGTGTGACCAGGAGCAGATTTTGGTTTTAACTCTGGAAACCCAATACTAAAGTGACATATTGACTTTAGTATTGAAACTATTTGTAAAACTTTAAAAAAAAAAACATTATGCGTAAAATAAATGTGAGACTTCCCACACTTCATGCAGGGTCATAAAACATGTTTTAGATAGTTTGCATAATGTGTGAAAGGTTCAGTATCATCTATATAACCAAATAACTTCATTTCATTACTAGTTTAAACTGGTATAAATATAAAAANGTACACAGGACATGGAGATTAACTGCTCATATTAAACCTGGTTCCCCTACATTGCTTTCTATTAAGACACAGTAAGAGTGTTCCTGAACACATACAGCCCCCATGTGGTGTAGAGATGTATTTTTATGTGAACACTGCACACAATATGCACCGAAGCTGGAATGTCACCATGTGGAATACTCGCGTCACATGCCTATGACCTTNGTTATTAAATAAAGGCAAAGCCTGCCCTGTGTATTAAGAATGTTTTATACAATTCATTATCTTGTGCTTATACTTTGTGCTTGGCGTCTTGCTTATATTTTGTAGAGTTATTACTCTTATTACTTTAATTCACATAAAAGTATTTACTAATATAGTATGTGTGTTTCAAATCAAGGTCAAGCCGTGCACTTGTGTTGCAGGATTACACATCTCATATTTCTTGTAAGTTAAGCAACATTTTATAAAAACACAATCCCTATCAAAGTCAGTGCCCATTGCAAACAAAACAGACTATTATTCGGTNACTGATGAGAAAGCATAACACGAACTGCTGCTTCATCCCCAGGCAACAGGAAGACATGCAAATTCAAGCCATGCAGCTCTGGGCAACATGCGAGACCACTAAAAATATAATTATGATTAAAACTGGGCACACACTAGAAAGATTATCGTGCCAATTCACCAATTATTGTGCATTAGCACAATAATCATTCTAGTGTGTGGTTCAGATAAGTTATCTAAACATCAGTTTAGAATCTGGGACTACACCCCACCACCCTCAGTTGGTACTTACCAGATGCAGGGATCCATGTTGTTCTTGGATAGGCCACTTACCAAGAAGTGCTGTGCTGCCTGGATAGTGCAGAAATATGCAGGAGAACCTCCTTCCCCCTCCTCAGCACAGATTATTGCTCCAGTAAGAGGTGGAAATAATCAGGCCATTTTCCCAGGGAAACAGTCCTGATTATCGGCCACATCCTGCTGGCAGCGATTATCGCTACAGTGAGCTTAAACATACTACATATTAGTCAAAAACAATGTCTATGTCCCATACATTCTAACAGGGGAATACCGAAACCCCCATGCCTCTCTAAGTGTGACCATTGTTTATCTAAATGGGGATTTCTATCACAAGAGCTACAGGCTCATGAGAAAGCTGTGATCATCACATGCTATCCACTACCATTAGTGTCACATGATGTTACAGCAAACATTCATGTAGGCTGCCCTAACAAGATTAATTACACTTTGGAAATGTTTTTAAATGGTCCACATAAGAACTAAGAGCATGAGACACCAAGCACAATGTTTCACATTAACCCTAAACAGAACATTCCCCTCAGTGTTGAGGAACTAAAATGCAGGTAAGTGGGAAGGGGAATATGGGAGAGATAAACTAAACGCTTAAAAACTTTTTCCCTCTTCCTTTATTGTGTGCAAAAAGTAATCAGTCCGTATTTTCACTACTTGCAAGCAGCTATAANATTCACACCCCTCACAGGGTACCTGGTTTGTTCAGGGGCAGATTTGCACCTTTTGTGCTGTTACTCCAAACACTGGATTAGCCCCGAAGAGATTATAAAGAGTTCATCAGGAAAAAAAAAAAAAAAAAAACGGTTCTAGCTAAATACACAAAACACATTTCTTACCTATCTGAACTTGATCTGGTTGGCTGAGTGACACGAAAGCTGATGTATCGTCTATCCAGGTCACCTGAATATTACCTGAAAAACAAGAATTCAAACGAAATAAAGTTATATTGTAAACTCAAAGGCTAAATTAAATGCGTGTGTGTGTGTGTGTGTGTGTGATCAGATAACAACATTTTCTTGCAATGTCCATTTTCCAGGACATTAATCTTTAAGCATATGAATATCTTGGGAAGCTAGACCTGTCCAAACTATTTAAGGTCTATTATCAAGGATTGTGTTAAAAATGGGCTTGTTCATTGGTTTAATACAGTGGTAGAAAATGCCTGAATGGACAGAGACTTCTAATAAGACAATGCCACTTGTGACTAGACTTGTTTGAGATACCAAACCAGCAAGTAGTCTGGAACTGGAGGACTAAAAAAAAAAAATTATACCCAATACCTACCATGCAATCACCAGAACCAGAGTGATACACATGCAGAATAAAACAAGTTTTCTATTAATACCCTTCAGACACACACTGAACTGCTCTTAGAGAGATGCAATCATAAAATTGTCCTTAAGTCCCAAAGTGCATGGGAATGGTCTGGAACAAAATAATGAAGCAATAATTGAGATAAGATACTAAAGATCCAGAAATGCAACACGGCAAGTTAAGATGCATGCAAATGTTTTGAAGTGAAGAACGGACCATTTAAGTTGGTTACTGCTCAATTACCACAGTGATCAATAGAGGCTTTAAGACAAACATTGTAAGGTATATAATACAAAGACAATCTGTTACAGACCTTTGCACATTTATGTTTATTTATATTGCACAACCTTACAATACTTTGATAAGCAATAAGAAAGTAAATCTATTACAGATCCTCTTTGCACTTTTTAACTTTCGTATAACTACCAAGTCTCAATCCTAACTGGATCCCTCATACAGGATGAACATCCTGCCACAAATCATCATATAATACATGACCAAAAAAAAAAAAAGACTCACATCAGCAGAACGAACAACAAAAAGTGTGCTCAACTAAAACATTACGTGTGTGTGGATGTGCTCCGGGAAAGGCTGCAGATACATTTCTGATTAAGACATTTGAAACATGATGAAAAGTAACCCCTGTTGCCAATGGAAGTACAACGCTTACTGTGTGGAATATACATCACACTGGAGGTTGTTAATATGAAGTTAACTAGGCGACCACAACATGCCTTCAGGGTCTAAGCAATGTAGCAATACATCGCAACACTACGATGCCAATAGAGAACCCAATAAGGTTTTTTGCTGTGAGCAGATTGGAGAACTGTTCTTTCAGCTGTTGCACACTTGGAAGACATATGAGAAAGCATAAAATTAAGCAATTATAGTCTGCAACACTTTTTCTGCAAAGAACAATGAGTATAACGTTACATAGGAACCAGGTCAAATGTCTGAACTTCCATCAGTCTTCTGTGGAACCAGACTGCGCTAAAGCCATTTTATTTTTTATAACCCAGCAGCTAGATATCAAATCTCACACTACTTCAGTCCAGGTGACCATGTTAAAGTCAGGAGTTATAGAAGTAATAACAAAAATAAATAAAATGAATTGCGATTCAAGAGTGGATTTTATAGAAAATACTTTGAGCTAATGCCGTATTCTCCAATAAGCTCAGTGTGAGGAATATTATTCCATAACACAGCTAAAATCTCAGAGTATTGTCAGCTGGCTTTGACCCAGTACATGGTAATGGNAGAAATTAAATACATAACCTAATACACGGTTATTTCAGAAATAAAGAAAGCCATATATAAATAGATGGTTAGCCATAGAATAGAAATCAGANCTTCACAAGTGTAGTTTCTAATTGCTTTCATAAAGTATCCATGCAATTTACTAAAGCTCTTTAACTCAGGAAGATAAGAAATGAGGGAACAAGAGATCTTTAAATACATATGGCCCCTCTAAATAAAAACAAAAACTAAATAAAATGCATTAAAAAGAAAACCATTTGTTGCCAAAATACACTAAATATTTTGCCATTGGATACGCCACTCATTATTTAAAGGCATTAAAGGGAAATGTACAAGAATGCTTTCATGCTNGGGTTCATTTAATCAAAGAAGAAANTTGCAACAACTGGTNCCTATCTGCTGACACCTGAGAATGGGTTTTGCTTTGAACGAAGGAATATTGTAGCCTATTTCCAGGCCGATCAAGACTGCTTATCTGTACACAGCAGACTGCATATCGAGCCAATAGGCATGAGGTCATTCTGATACAAAAGCAAGGTTTCCGGCCATGAGCACACAGAACTTCAATTTGAGGCTCAGTGTAAGTTTCAAAATTCCACACGTGGGAATAGTGCAGATTTCACTAAATCCGCATAACTTGGTTCTAACCCATCAACAGTAGCATTGGCTTGAATTGAGTCATCTGTGCAAAAGATGATGCAAAACCACAATGCTAAAAGGACATCATTGGCTACTGATACCCCGATCAAAAGACAAATGAACACAATTCCTAAAGCAGCCATAAAAGCTATAGTCAAGCTAAAAGCTAAGCTTTACATGCTTAAAACTCTCCAATTCTCAGGGCACAAGTCTGTCTAAGAATGGAAATTGCCATTGGATAATTTTGATAGCGTACACATATTGAAGAACATATTTGTGGGGTGTTTTTGCTGTTAAATTCGATCCAATGCATTCAATACATAGACTTGGTGCTTAACCCAGAGCCATATTAAGGCATGATCAAGNCCACGCCACCAGTTAAGACCAGCGGCAGTGGAGGAAGACTGCTCTGTTTACCTATCCTCGGTACCCCCTAACAGTGCATGTTTTCCAGGCCTCTTCACAAAACAGGTTGGGATAATATATGTGTGTTATTGTGGAAGTGTCACAATAATAGCTGAGCAAAATGTTGTCTTTACAAAGGTTTTAATTTAGTTACTTAACATGCAAATCTAATCTAGCTATATTTTGTTGAAAACCAGTTAATATTCCCAGCAAACCCTAAGCCCCCAGAACTTCCTTGCATTGCTGCATAGTATAACTGTAAATTGAGAATGTCAGACANTTAATGTAATCAGAAAAATGGCTAAGAGACTTAAAGATTAAATTGCATAGGTTCATAAGTGAGCCAACTTTTCAAAGAAAGCCTATATTCCAGATGCAAAGATGAAATGAGCAATACAGACTAGAACATAGACTCCAGCTGCGACCTGCACAATAGTTTTTTTAAATGTAGTAGAAAAAAAAAATAAAAGAAAACTATCTTAATTCTTAGACTGAGATAACATTCAGTTTTACAAACTTAAGCTGTTCCCAGGCAGATAAAAAGCTGACTCACTTTGGTTCAAATCTGGCAGAGAAGTACTGTCTGCACACCTANGTTCATTCATTATTTGGAGAGGCAAAATAGTTATGAGGCTTTACTTTAGAAAGAGTGTAGGAACATTAGTACTGGGCANAAATGAATACTTCTTCCCATTTCAGTCACAAATGTGAAGCTAGTTATCTTGATGTTTTAGAGCAGTGTTTCTTAACATGGGTTTGATCAAAACCTAGGGATTCAGCGAGTCGGTCTCAGGGGTGCATTAATATACTATTGCCATTCAGACAACACTTATGGCATTTTCAATGCTTCACCATGAAAAACTGAAGGGTATTAAATAATTATGGCTCACTCTAAAAATATGTTATGTAATTTATGGCAAAAATGCCATACACTGCACGACCTGGCAGCCCTGCCATTCACCCCACTCGNATGATTCGTGACGTCTCGCTCGGCTTCGGTGAATGCATGTATGAAACTTGCAAGGTTAAGTACCTCCAAAAAGAACCACTGTTCTAGAGCTGTCAATGAGAGAGCTTCAAAAGATAAAACTATAGATCGATATTAGGTACACAAAGCATTGGACATGTCTTACCAAAGGCACTGAAGAGTTGATAAAGGTCACTGGTTTTCCATTCCTTAGGAAAAGCGACATGGAGGACGTTGTCTCTTTTAGGCAGCACTATAACAGATAAATATTGAATTTGTCTGAAAATTCATGATTACACATACACAGTCACAGCATTCTGCAAATGGTCGCTATAATTGTAAAAGATCTGTGTCCCTCTGTGTGACTACTCAGAAAACCAGTTCTAGACAAAGCTATTTTTTCTGCAAGGCTATGTCCTAACCCACATTTTGCGTCATGTCGTGCATAGACAGAAGGAGAAAACTCTAGCTTTACATGTATCTGCCTTAACAAAACATATGACCTTTCCTCCAAAAACCGATGTGGATAGCCACAACAANAAAACCACCATATAGAGATCAATGCCATTCTATTATATCCCAGACAGAGAACCAGTACACTTTACCCAGGTTTTAAATAAAGCGATTGTATTTTTGGCCTCTGATGTTATAGTTGTGTCTGCAGAACTTCTCAAATTACTAAAATTATAACAATGATTATGTTATAGAATGAGAAATGATGACATGGAATGTATGATATCATGGCAGGGCTACGACCAGTGCCAAAAACACATCCTTCTAGAAATAAGCAAAATGTTGAACATAACAGGGGGAACATTAAACATCAAGTCACTTTCAGCTATGGAGCGATCGGACTACTGAGAGATCCAATATAGATTGGAACACCCCCTCCAACATACACAGCAGTAACCTTATTGCCTGTAGTGTATGTGTTACAACAACAAATAAAGAACCTGCTCAGAATAGTAATTATGTTTACAAGAGGGTGCAAGCAGTAAAGAATGCAAAAATATCTAGTAGACTGCAGACAGGGATTGTGGTTTGTAAGTTTTAACAGACTATTGTTTGAGGCCAAAGAGAAATCAGTGACTGCCAGTAATGTGGGTTCTCCATTTTTTAGAATAAGGAAGGGCAATGGGGCACGCTTCTATAGTGATCTCCCTGAAAATGCCAAGTGACATTAAAAATTAGCCTGGAGGAAGCAGTCTAATACTACTAATATATGACAGCACTTCAGTCTAACCATCTGCTGATTGTACATTTTGCGTGTAAGGTATGTTGCAATTAAGAGCCAGCCAAAATGCTGCAATGATCANGCAGGTTTACAGCACATTCATTCACTCTCAACCACTATTATACATTTATCAACAAGGCAGAATTTACTTACAGTCTGGACCTTCAAGGTTGAGGTATGGGATGTCCCTAACTCTCATCAAAAACAGTCTGGAAGAGAACAAAAATACAATGAATCCATTATTCTACAGTTTTATATGTTAATAGCTTAAATCCATCTTAAGCTGTTATTACATATATACACAACATAATCAGACTAGTACAAGACCTTATGCTTTTATCTAGCAGTATTGTCTATATTAGTATGTGCACACAGGGCACAGATCTTTGCAAAACTTGCACATTTTATGAATCTTTAATCCCAGCAGGAGGTCCGATAACACAATAATTGTATGATTGGGCCTGTAATTGTTGTACTATGTGGCCANCTGCTTAAATAACCACTTAATCTTAAATCTGATCAATACATAGAGGGCCTGANCCAGACATGCAGGGGAAATAAAAGGAGATCTGCGCATGTATGCACGGGAGCAATCACTCTGCTAGCAGCCACCTGACTGCTAGATCACATATTTAAATAAGAGAAGGGGAGTTTGTGGTTTACATATGTGATCTAGCAGGGNATGTGCCCTCTGCTTCTCTACTTAGAGAGAGCATTAGGAGCAGGTCCTTTTACCATGAGTATAAAACACATTCATGCTACTACACAGGGACATTGACTAAAAAAAATAATTTTAGTGTTTACGCTGTAAAAGCATTAATGCCGTCACTATTCCAACCCACATGTGACATTACTCAGGGTGGCTTTTAGAATACTAGAGATTCCACCCNACTGGTGCCATTTGGTTTTAATGGCTGTTATTATAAAATGACATAAAAGTAAAATGTGTTTTTATTTATATTAAAACATAGGCTCCAGCAAGTGAATCCCTACCACTTTACCAGATAAATGAACACTAATAACTATCTGCTCNGAAAGAATGTAAAGAGCTTTTTAGATACCGCAGTATGTGCTAAACACATGAACAGATTCATTCAGCACAGTAAGTAAATCACTCTTCTCTGAACAAGTAAATGTGTATTATCAGTCTGCCTGGTTTATATAAATCATGACCCAGTAAAGCGGAGGTTTCCAAACTGCAGTTACAAGACAGCAACACAGAATTGATTAAAGTAACATGTAGCTGCTATTTGGTGTATTCTTATAGTGAAGCTGCTATAACTATTGTGACTTTGTTTGAATTTGAAAAATATATATATTTTTTTCCTGGCTTGTAGGTCTGTTTATATAGAGCGGAGGTAATTATGATCACTTCTGTATTAGGTGGTAGCCACTAGTGTACTTAACCCTTACCCATGAATTTTCCTATTAACCCCCTACCTATGAATTTCCCTATTANCCCCCATGATCCATTAGACAGGATGCATACACCGAAAGTCCCATTTCTGTGAAAAATACTATATAAAACTTAGTGTTTAATACCATGTTGACATAAATACAGAGGACATTTAACAGCCGACTGTATCCATGACGACATAATATTAACCACTGAAAGTGAAAGGTTAGCATTAGCACAGAAATANGAGGTGTAACTTGTTGCAAGTAGCNGTCCCGTACTGGAGTGATTGCTGCAAATGGCATCCACAAGTATTCCAAGAACATGCTGAAAAAGCTAAAAAGTGCCCCAGCCTCTTACTACGCTGGTGGAAAGTTCTCCTTCCCTTCCCAGTCTCGCATGTCCTTGTTATGAAAGGCAGTGGCACATGCTCTCCAGACAGCAGTGCAAATACAGCCCAGTAATAAATCCTTGCACTGCTGAATTTCTAACAAGGCATACACTCCTATACGATCACTTCACAGGTTTCGATTCCTGCACTTATCTTTGAAAAAAACCTAGTGCTAAGAGGATTTTTATTTGTCACTCAGGCCTCACAGCGAAAGAGCTTCAAGCACCTGGACAAGCAAATGCTAAAGGAAATCCGTATGAGATCATCGTATAAAGATTAGCAATGAATCTGCCAAAATATACTGCTGTACTTTATTGTTCAAGCCTTGTTCTGGTGAACGCTTGCATTCCTCAAGTGAAAGGTGTAAATTAATCCATATCCGTTCAGGTGCCCCTGCTACTGGAATACAAAAGCTGCATTGAGGTTCTGACGAGCAACTAATGAAGTGTTCAATGTAAAATATGAATATTAGGAAATGTTGAAGTGAATCAACATATCCATAAAGTGTATATATACACACATACTTTTAAATAAGCTGTGCTTGCAGTACTGAGGGTTCAGCAAGTAGCACCGATGCCTCACATGATGTGGTGGGTTTGTAAGGAGTTTGACTATCCAGACAGGTCCTGTGAGGCTTGTATGTTCTCCCCGTGTAGGTGTCCTCCAGGTGCCCTGGTTTCCTCCACATGCCAAAAAACATGCTGGTAGGTTAACTAGCAGCTGACTTAATTGTCCCTAGCCATCAAAATGGTACATGGTATGACCAACAAAAATTATACAGAAAGACTAGAGCAACTAAATATGTACAGCTTGGAGCAGAGAAGAGAGAGGGGTGATATGATAGCAGCTTTCACATATATCAAGGGATGTCACCAGGTGGAGGAGGGGGACATTATTCAAAGAAAGAGGTGTAATAGAACGCGAGGGCATGCGTATAAACTGGAGGGTGGTAGGTTCAGGAGAACCTGATATCTGCGAAATAATTATTTTACTGAAAGGGTAGTGGATAAGTGGAATAGCCTCCCATCAGAAGTGGTGGAGGCTAATACTACAGAACAGTTTAAGCATGCTTGGGATAAATATAAGGGGATTCTTAGTCTCAAACAAAATAGCGATTAAATTTGCGTTGGTATAGTTTTAAATACACAATGGGGCAGACGGGATGGGCCATGTGGCTCTTATCTGCCTTCACTTTCTATGTTTCCATGTTTAGCCCATGTGTAATTGCACATATGTATCAATCCCCTTGGAAAGTAATCATGCGGGTAGGGCCCCCTTCCCCACCAATTCTGTTTGATCAATTTGTAAAACAGCAAGATGGATGCACAATCTAAATTTGTTTTTGAGATGGTTAAAACCTCATCTTCTATGACTATTTGGGTTAAAAATTAAATTTTAACCCAAAAATTGATGAAGTCATGCATCCTTTCTTACAACTTCCTCTGCTGCAGAACTGCCCGTACCAGAAAGACTGATGAGTAGCATCGATAGCCACAGGAGACCCATAATCATTGGGCCCATCCAGTGTGGACATTTCCCTTACCCAAGCATATTTAAGTTGTGCCAGAATGCAGAAGCCGATGCAGCTATGCAAGCTATAGTGATATGTGGTGACCCATGTTACAGAGACTGCACTGGACCCCTTTGTTCTAGCCTACCTGCTCCAAAGTGGGTTGGCATGTTGTGCATTAAGCAAATACCATCTACATGACGTTTCTATTTTAACACAACTGGGTTTTTTTTTTTCTAAAGTTGTGTTACGTTGAGGTTATATATCTTATAGTATCCAGAGCGGTTATCTCTACAAACCCCCAAAGGAAGTGGCAAGCAACTGAAGAGAGCCAAGATATACACAACAAAAACTACAGGACATCCAAAGTGTACACAACTTCCAAAAGCTGAACATACACAGTGCAGTTTAAGCAAAATAAATTTTTTGTAAATGGCTATATTTGCACTGATTCCCATTTAAAATAAATGAATATTCTGGTTTTAAAAACAGAAAAATCTTCACGACCGTGTAAGTTTGTTATCATTTCCAATCAAGTGTTATTTCAAGTGGACAGAGTGAAAGCCACATGCTGTCTTTATGGGGTGGAGAGAAAGTTATCTATTATACAGAAACGGGTCCAAAACCAACATCCCTACACTAACCCTTTGTATTGCACTAGTGTGGATCAGCAATGCCGACGCTTTCAGGTTGGCTGGACTAATTTACGAGGAAGCAGTTAAACCAACCTTCCTGAGCCAAGACATCCTAAGATGTAAACATTTCTGTGATTTATAGCCGAAATACCAGGCTCAAACCGTAGTTTCAGCACTCAGCTGCACAGCGAGAGTGTAAATTCATCATCATCACACAAACACAGCTCTCAGCTCACATATGCCGCGCTCTGCCTCACATACAGAAAATAAATCTGCTGCTATGGGACATCCGACAACTGATCATCATATACCCAAGAAACCTCCTGGCCAGATTAGTCTCTAACTCTACAGGTAATGCCAAGGGACACAAGTTTATATATTTAGCTTTGTTTACTTTGACTTTTTTATTACATTTATAAATTAGCACATGCCGCAGGTTTAAGCCATATCCATTGCCTACAGAGAAAAGACAACCTATAAAATTCACTCGCACTTTGGTTAACGAGGCACAGTATTCCACACGCACCTCAGTTTCTATTAGTTCTTGAACCTAGTCCATATGAATTTGAGGCTATGCCGGGTATAGCATGACTGATGATGTTCTTATACCGGGCAAAGCCTGATGAATCTTGCAGTTTAAGGTTATGCTTCTGAAGCATGCTGGGACTTGTAGTTTAACATTTGGAGTACAGCAGAATGCTTATGCAGTTTTCAAACACTGATGGATATCAAATATACTACTGACCTACTCACAGGTGGGCAAAACCATGTTGAATTGCAGGGGAGGTAAAATAAATGTTTTTGTGCAAAATGCAAAAAGAAAGTATTCTCCCTGCATGCAAACACTAATAACAGTGTAACAGTAACGCTGCTCAGTATCAGACTTATGCTGGAAACATCATCTCTCAAATCTAATACTGTTTGCAACTAATGAAATTTAACTCCCTTAAAATTCAACATGGTTTTACCCATTTGTACTTGCGTACTCGTACGCAAAGTCTGGATCTGGTTAGAAGTTATAAATCTGTGGATGATATGGAGTAGTGACTAAAGCAAATAGCATCGTGACTCCATGGCGTCATTATGAACAGCAATATACATTAGGGCCAAGGCTTGACAAATTTGTGTGTTCAATATCAGCGAGCAAGCGAACAGGTTTAGTAGCAACACAAGCCTAGCATTCAAACTAAATAAATGTAGAAAAACAGAATCTAGAAGGGACTAGAATACACTGCAGGTTATGGGAGGAAAAGCCACAGATCTGCCAGTTAATGGAGTATACAGCAGTATCATGTCTTCAAATCTTGATTAAAATCATTGAATAATTTAAATATGTCCAGTTTATACCCAAATTAAAGCACAGGAGGGTGGTAGAAAATGACAAAGTTTTTCTTAATGGTCAAAACAACCACATTGCTGTGTTATGTGCTGTGTCTCCAAAGTTCTTGTACATCATTAAATGCCAGTGGCAGACACAAGAATATTCACTAGAATCGATTAACATACAATTATAACAATGACACAATTCTCACAATCACATGGGGAGACAACAATTTCCACAACAATAAAATTTATTAGCGGACTCCTGGTACAAACTTTACTATGACATTCACGTACTTGTTAAAGAATGGACGGATGATCTTGGATCTTGCCGATATGTGACCTTTTGGTGGACTCAAAAACGATCCTAATGGGCAAGAGAACATGGCTTTAATATTCAGGACTACATACAAAATAATATAGGCATAGGCAGTATCCATTTACCTACCAAGGTAGTTTGCCATGGAAATAAAGCACAGTCCTGTAATGTAAGCATCATACCCGGCTTCATGTAACTGCTCAGATGCAGTGTTGTAGCTTGGAAAGCCATCAGCGCTTTCTAACAGAAATAAACAAAAACATAAAAATACTCATACACAATGAAATATTCAGTTACCTATTAAATGCCATCAGTAGTAGAAACAGGCATTAATCTCTTGACATTGATATGCTTCCAATATATGTTACAAATTATAGAATTTACAACATAGTTTGACTACACTCGTATGCATGTTATTTTCATTTACTCTGCCGTTTGAACCCAGAGATGCATGGATGATTGTTTAAATGCCAGCCCTTTTAAGTGTTCTCCAGCTGCTTCGATATGGATATTAAATCAGAGGGCTCAGTACTCTCTATTTCTTTGTGCATGATATTTCCTTGGGAGCTTATTAAAGTAGAAATATGACAGCAAGGAGCATAGACAATGCAGTGCACGGTTGTAATGTAAATGTATAAACAATTTCTTACAGTGACCAAGCCTCAAAAAAAAAAAAAAAAAAAAAAATATATAAAGAGAGATTGGAAGAAAAACACACAACTATATAGAAGCACAATAAGAACTTGACCTTTTTAGGTCATTACTTTATCAGAAGGCCTGAATACTACTAGTTTTACCATTTCTGTATAACAGGATTTAAAAGCTGCTGGTAGCATTAGTATGCATGTTATTATAACTACAGCCACAAGATACAGCATACCAATAATAAATTATGTTAACAGGCGTATATTAAAAGTATCCATTGTGTTACGCATATATAAGGCTGTATGGAATGCCATGGCGCATGGAGAAGGTGCAAAAGCTCAAGGCATCAGACAGCCAGGTTTCATTGTATTAAAGAGGATTGACTGCTCATACATATCCACCAAAAAAAAAAGTTTAAAAAACTAAAAAGACACCTTGTGAACATGTGCCGGCCTCTTAAGCGTAGCCAGCAAAATGGTTTTGTGAAGACGCTGTTCTATATTGCTGAAATATGTAGCAACATTCTTATTCTGAGAGACTGCAGCTTATACCCCATAAATATTCTTAATGCTTCTATGAAACCTCTCATAGCTGCGTTACTGAATATGCTGTTTATTTTACACAAACTAATTACATTTTATAATAGATAGTTGAGAGAAGCCAACTGGTTCTTGAATTCTTACCAACTTTAGGAGGTTTGAAAGGAGCCTCTTTTAATCTCTTTTCCAGTTCAGCAAGGGATGTGTTATAAATAATTTCCTAAGAGCATATAAAGGAGATGGACAATTAATGCCAGATGTACATTGCTCAATATTACAGCTGATCTAAACTAGGTCAGCACTGCTGCCACCATGTGTTCAAAACAGGCAGTGCATATAATATGCTGTAGAAATCAGAATTACATAGAAAGTGTGAACTTTACCAATGGAGGAAGAAAAGAAAAACCCCACACAAAACAGACATTTACACAATAAAAAAATGACACTGTAGAATACACTTGGGATAAATCCTGACCAAAAGACTTAAATAGTTCTGAGGCAGTGACTCTTGGCCATATGCTGGCCATACATCATACATGATGCGATGCACACTCCCGTAGTCACACATCGCAGAGTCTTGCCTGCTGCAGGCAAGATTTATGCAAATCACACCTGGCTTTTATTCCCTTTGTATGTGCACTAGAGAGATCCAGCGACGGATCTCACTGGTGTATAGCCAGCATTAAAGTTTTCAAATGCAGTGTGGATGTACGGGAGTCTGGATTGAAAATGAAGTAATATCTATTCTCTAAAAAAAAAAAAAAAAATTAAACCTGCCAACTTGTAAGTGTAAACCTGTTTTGGGAGGCTCAAGTCTCAACTCCGGAAAATCTCTGGCACAGAGGGAACCCATTACAAGTCAGCTGTAGCTTCTTTAGGAAGGAGGCAAATAGGGAGGTTCCTCACAGTTCTATTCAACGTGACTGCGAATAGAATATCCAAAGACACTCCATACAGAAAATGCTATCTTTTTTTAACCGCCTGCACAAACCATGCCCTGATGATAATTCTAAATATGATGTTTTAGTTGCTCCTTGTAGGTGTCTAAAAGATTATTTATTCTTTATTTTACACATACAAAATTGCATGTATATACTGCTAAACATATGACAACAAAATTACAGTTTACCCTGCAACAAAATATTCTGGCGCCCTGGCTTTGCTGTTTATTCACTTTTGTCACTTGGCTAGAAATATTTAAAGTTTACTGAAGATGACTAAATCCAAATATATAAAAATTATATGAAAAAAATATATATATATACTGACAAACAAAGTTCTACCCATTAGCATCAGAAAAGCTGGAGAACCAGTGTACCCTGCCCTTTGACAAGACATCTAGTAATCATGGTACACAATGATTTTTAGCAGGGGTCTTAAATTTCAGTTTACGATCTGAAGTCCCATAAAGCTGCACATTGCTCCTATACATATGTCTAGTATAAAGGGGAATCGAAAATACTACCCAGAAACCTTTACTACAATGCTATGCTGCAATTACACTGGTCGCGTGTCATTACAAAGTAAAGTTTTCTCCAGATATTGTTGATCTTTTAAAGTTAGAAGTTCCTAAAAGCTAAATCAGACAATGTAATGCAGTAACGGAAATGCTGCAGCATCATACACACTGGAAACAGTTTGCAGCAATCTACCTTAAATGGTTGCGTAGTTGCCATAAGCTTGGTATCCAGCACTCTAAAAAAAATAAAAGAACAAAGGAATTTACTGCATTAAAAAGCAGAGAGCACTGAATAATTTCAACAGAAAAACAAACATTTATATGTATTGCTGATAAAGCCAGAGAGACAGCACCAGTATAGTAGAAGCTTATCATTTTAAGACAAGGTCTCGAAAACAGTTTCCAAAATCTTTGACATTTCACCACTGAGCTGACGCCATAGCATATATGCTGTCTAAGGATATTCAGGACCTTATCTGTGTGGAGCTTGCTTGTTCTCTCCCGTGTCCACATAGGTTTCCTCCCAAACCCCAAAAACATATTAGTATTTTAATTGGCAGCTCACTGTATTGTCCCTAGTGCATGTGTAACTACCCCATGTATTAAATCCTCAATCTCTTTTATAAAGTAAGCCTGGGGACAGGGCCCCTATTCTCCACCCATTCTGTCTATTTCAAATTGTCTGCATCACTGTACACTGTGGCACAAAATAACTAATAAAAAAAATGTATAAAAACAACTATTTATGGTTATATAGCCTTCCAAATGTTAATGCTTCTGGGAATAGATAAGTCTTACCTTGGGAATACACATGTTGTGACTTCTTTAAACTCATTTAGTTCCTAAAAAGATACAAGAGTACATTAAAGACTCAAGCAGTTAAAAGATAATGCAACTTGCATAATTTAAAAAATAAATGAAAAAAGAGAAAGAGGATATTTCGATCTGTAATGCACTTACATCAGGTAACTGGCAAAAAAACTGGTGTATTGTATGCATGACATCCAACAACATGTTGTGTCCAACTACAAGCTTTCCCTATACAAATAAAAAACACATTTAAATGAGAAAGGGGAAAAGGCTAAATTAAATATAATACAAAGTAGCAAAGAGTGGGTTTAGCAGAGGATAAATATAATATATATATAATATAACAACATACAGACAAGACTATTTATAATGATGTGCAGACCCATGTGGGTATCACCAGACATAAGATTGTCAACAGTACAGGTAAAAATGTGAGAATCACATATAGTAACTACTCACAGAGGTTGAAATTGCATGAATAATTCGTGAAAATCCAACAGCATCATTGAGTTCTTCCTGCAATAAGAACAGATAAGATGGAAGGGGTACATTTTCTTGGGTCGCCTTATGTGCAAATATTTCACTATAACATGAGGAGTACCTGTTCTTTTGCTTGTTTTTCCTTCTCTTTTAGCTTTCGCTCTTCTTCATCAACTTTAGTAATAACAATGTACCTCTCCTTCTGGAACAGGAAGAATGAAGAAATGCGGTATGGATGAATATTAAATCTAATGTTTATGTGGCTTGTTACATGCTTTATGGACAGGGTTATACACTGTCATTTTTAAAATCATGTTTTGTAGCCACCTTTCAGTGCATGACAGCCAACAGGAGCGTTGCCCTTTATTTATATTGTTGTAATAAAGACATCACCTAACACTGCATTACATATAGGATATGCAAGTCACAAAAATTACAACTAAAAATAGGTGAAGAATGTTAATTACCTTCTCTGACTCAAGTGTTTCAACATGGGTGCCTCGTGGATACCTAAAGAAAAACCAAGAAGACTTATTAACAATATAATGCAAATTACCAGAACACATTGTGTTTGAATGGGTGATAAAAAGAACTAGGCAAAAGTCATATTAAATGGTCTAGTCCAGGGGTTGCCAGCCAGTGTAGAACAACTGATGCAAATTGGCATTTGGCCAAGGTTGTCCAGTCTATACATGTTCACAAGATACACCAAGAGGTACTTGTTCTGATGCCATAGCAGATACCTTATGCAACAGACCGCTAGGCAATCCTGGGCATTAAAAAGAAAACTGGACTTAATGCAGGACTAGAGCTCAGACAGGTCATAGGGATCATATAAAAGAGTTTGATCAGTATCCAACGTACAGCAAAGGTCCCTAAATAAGCTTTAGTGATAATACACGTTAAGAGATGCTGTGGTGCTGTGGAGTGTATACAATGAAACCATAAAAAGTATACAAAAGCAGATTGAATAAGAAAATGAAATTTGAAACAGAAAGAGGAAAATGCCAATGAATGTAGTAAAGGCCAAAGTAATCAGTAAAAATCTTATGATGTATCATATAGTGTAGTTTGACAACCATAGAATCACGTTGTCTAGATAAATGGATGAATCAGAGCCTAATGTCTTAGCCCGAGCAAGTCAGAAAGCTCATAATGTAAACTGGACCATATGATACTATTCCCTTAATTCTGTTCGAGAAGGATAGTTTATCATTTCTAAAAGTACTACTATTATTCCCCACAGCACAAGATCTGGGACAAGAACTGGGGATGGATTTGCCTGTGCGATAGTCCCGTTTTCTGCTATTGTTAGGCAGCGAGAAGAAGTTAAGATAAGAATTCAACATGCTAACCTGTCTACGCTGCAGGAGCTGCAATACTCCCGCTGTCAGAGCTGTACTGTCTGGGTTCCGTTGTCAGCCACAGCTCTGTCAAAGAAAGGGTTGTCGCACAAGCCAACCACTTGCCAAGAACAGAGAATTTTTGTATATGGATAAAGTGTTGATATGCTGTCTATATAGGGCACAGTGGACTACTATATAAATTGTGAATATAGAGTGGTGTCTTTTTAAAGCACGACTTTCAGCTTGTACGATTATAGGTGAAGGGTGCACCCCTCCTAACATAACACTACTAACAGCGTCAAGCTGGCTATCCAGAAAGCTGTATTACACAAATGTTATGTAGACAATACATGTCAGTCCTGCTTACTTCCAGTTCAGTGTCTGGTATATAAGCTTCCTCTGAAACCTAAAATAGAAAAAAAAAATAAGTTTAATATGAAATGCACAATATGGAGTTAGTCAATTATGAAACAGCAGATGGAAAATACAATAAAACAGTGATATAAAAACGGAAATAAAGATGCCAAATCTTACTATCACTTCAAAGAATCTCCAGACAGGTCTATAAACTACTTATTAAAAACTTTAAATACAGCTTAGACGCCATAAATCCAGCATACTTTATTTTCTCTCCAATTATTTTAACAAGCAAAACTACTAATTTGATACAGCAGAAGCAGACTGGATTCATTTCTAGTTTTCAATTACATAAATATACAAACCCTGTGCAAGGCTCCAGGTCTATACTTTTCTGCTCTTCGTTTTTCAAAAACGCTTCTACTTGTTCACTGAAAAAAAGAAGAGTAAAAAGACTCCAATCAATGTATCATATCTGTTCAGATGATCGAGAAATGCATTCCGTTTTATAAGCTTTTGTCTGACAGAGCATAAAGAGCACATACATTATGTGTTGCAGCCTGGCAGTAGACACTGGAATCTCCAGTTTAATAACTGAAAGATAACAGAGACTTTAGTAGTATCTTAAGCTGTGGTAGTCCCACTGGTGGAAGTACCTCTATACGGTCAACATGCAGATCTGACACAGCTAAAAGTCCAAAAGTGTATATACAGTATAACATGTGATTGATTTTACAATAGCTCTTTTAAAAGCTTAACAAAATCATAATTCACTGAAACTAGATCCATCAAGATAAATACAGAAAAAGGACAGATCTCCTTAACCTTCTCCCCAACAGTGCATGTTTTCTCCTCAAAACCACAAGCAACATAGTGGCTGTGTATCCTTTAAAAGTCAGTTAATAACAAACACACCTCTGCACCAGCAAGAAGATCTGGACACCATGGACTGATCCATCGTATAAAAAGACCAGAGGACTAGAAGGCATAATTTCACTGTTGTCCATTGCTATGCAGCGAACAGCACTGTTCACTAATTATATATTCCATTAGCAAAAGCTGGAGCTTACAGTATTAAACTATCCCGTGGAAATAAAGAATAAGGAGATGTTGCCCATAATAACCAGATTCAAGTACACAGTTTACTATTAAATAATAGCAAATGCCTGCAAGACTAAAACATGCTATATTTTTCATTCACTGCTTTCAAGATATGTATGAACTGTTAGGAGTCCCAAGAACATCTGATACAAGTGAACAACTAAACAAAGATCACTACTAACTTACTCTTACCCTTAATAAATCCCAAGCATATACTGCGTATATTACATATATGGTAATGCTATGATTTGGTTTGTGGTATTGGGGAATTTTGGTTTTTGATTTTGAACAGTGTCAGCGCATGTGCTGGTGATACTCACACTATTTTGTCAATAAAGGCTTTTTGCTCATCAGGGATGGTGACTGGAGTTTTGGGAGCATTTGGCGAGATGTAGGTTGTTGCGCTGGAGCCGTTTGCCTGATAACGCTTTTCCTCATACTGGTCTCTGAGTTGTCTTTCCTCCTCTTGATTCAAATATGGAATTCCTAAAAAAGGAGGAAAGAACAATCATTTAGATCATATACAAAATAGCCAACATCAGGGCAAACCATTCAAGAGAAACTCACCATTACGAAAAACTTTATTAAAATCAAAACCTTGGTTGGCCAGAAAGTCTATACTTGAGCTCTAAAAAAAAAAATGAAAACAGATTGGTGTAAATTCAGACAACTTAAAAAAATAAATAAATAATATTCCACATAAAGACTATGTAAATCACCATCCACACAATTTCTTCTATAGTTTCTCTTATCCCTTATGTGTAAAAACACATCTACTTCTGAACTAGCAATATAAATAAGCCACCACAAACAACACTAGCTGTACATTGTTAAGTAAGTAATTAACCTTGACACAATTAATTAAAAAAGCACAAGAATGAATATACCTGACAAACAAACTTCTTGTCTGGTGAATTTCTGTTGAATGGCTTGGGAAATATATAAAAGTTAAACGCCTTTGTCATGTATCTGGGGACAAAAAAAAAAAAAAAGTGAAGAAGATTCAGTACACCACGTATCTGGTAGATGAACAGCAAATGTTGCCGAACAGCCTCATACCTGGCTTCTGTAGTCTCATATGTAAAAGTGCATAGGCCAAACTGAAACAACAAAAAGTCCATAGAGTGCTGCAGTGGAGGGACAAAGGGAAAAAAAGTTATGACATGAAAGAAAAACCCAACATAAGATACCTAAATAAATTGTAGATTATATGCAGTACACTTTTACCTTACAGATTTCATGAAAGCGCTAATTTACCACCATGTTAAACTGCAAACCGTTTACACAACCATTTAAAGAGCTCTTTATTCCAGTACGTCTGCTAAAATGTCTTCACAATTATTTCATTGTGTTGGTGCGGGTGTAGAGTCCTTCCATGTTTGGCTGTATGTTTGTGGCTGTGCAGCTTCAAAGTCATTAATAACTATATTAAGCATAGAAGAACAAGGAGTTCTGGAAGTGAACATATGGCCCCCCACAGAGCCCTGATCAATATAATGGAGTCTGTCTGGGATTATATGATGACAGAGAAACATCTGTCTATATCCACAGAAAACATGTGGTTACTTCTCAAAGATTTGGAACAAATTCCATACAGTTCCTTTAAAAATTGTGTGCAAATGTACATAGAATAACTGATGCGGTTTTGAGGGCAAATGGTGGTCACATCAAATATGAGGATTTGTAAGTTTGCACTGGACTGTATACAGGAAAGGGTGTGCAAGGAATTTCATTGCAAAGAGAATGTATTTTAATAAATTTGACTTAACTTTTTAAAAATAAATTTATTCATTACTGTAAATATAAAATATATCACACTTACAATACTCCAGCCATAGCATTTTCATAAAGATCGTATTGTACTTAAAGCACAAAATTGTAACACAAGGATCACAATAGGTTGTGAAGGGTCAGGATTCAACATTACACAACTTATTACGGATGCAAGTGTTTAGATGTAACATTTACCCACGTTTATTTCCTCATACTGACCTTTTTTAGTTTCTGATACCTCTCTTCTGGCGTGTCAAAGCCATTTGTTAAAGTGCTTACAGATGGGCCGTCACTTATCCCTGAAATAAGAGATGAAAGCAGAAATTTAAGTGTGACGATTACACAAAAGATATTTCTTGCATCGTTTTGAAATTCTGTCCCCGATTTAACAAATGGTATTATAGGTTTTTATATAATTTATTATTTTCCAAGAAATTAGAATATGGCACATAATTGCTATATTACCGGCATATGCAACCTAAAAAAATCCAGATGTGGTTCCATTGTGCTTTGACAAACATCATCTGTTTACACTTCTAGAAGAAAGGGTTACAACTGCTTCTTTAAATGCATCATACAGTGATTGTTGTAACATTTACGGTAAAAAAAATAAATAAAATAAAATTAGGGTTATGTCAGACATCCCAGTAATTTACACTACCGTGTTTCCCCGATAATTAGACCTATGCCGAAATTAAGCCCTACCCCTAGTTATGAGAATAGGGCTAAAATAAGCCCT
>JABWIB010000258.1:92093-109067 GCA_016617825.1 Platyplectrum ornatum
CATGCTGGGACTCGTAGTTCTACATAGTAGGGGTGGTATATTGGGGTAAAGCAATCCTATAATGCAGGGGTGAGCAACCTGTGGCTCTCCAGGTGTTGTCATGCTACTTGCCTACCCCTGTACTAGACTGTCAAACATCTGTCTGTATATCCAGTTAGCTGAATACATTGAAACAGACAAAGACTAGAGAATCTCTTAACATATCACCTGTTTAGCTTTCTTAAAACCAAAGTAATTCCTAGATGTTGGACTAAAAGACAATGTAACATCATGGATTGAACAATTTTATTTATTTCAGGGTTAATGATGTCTGGAAGATCTGACGTGTCTCCCTGAAGACCTGGCTTCTTTATTTCACTCGGAGACTTTTTGTGCAGCGCAGTCATGGAGGAGGATGTGAAGTTATCAAGCGACAATACCGAACCCACCTCAGGAGCTAAACTAGACCGGAATATATCTGTCAGCGAGTTCTCCTGCAACTGCTGTTATGATATCTTGGTGAACCCTACAACACTGAACTGTGGCCACAGCTTCTGCAGACACTGCCTGGCTCTATGGTGGGTGTCTTCAAAGAAGACAGAGTGTCCCGAGTGTCGTGACAAGTGGGAGGGATTTCCGAAAGTGAATATACTACTTAGGTGAGGCGTGCTGCTGGTTCAATAAAGTTATTTTATAGGAAAAGGCATTGTCATTGAATTTAACAGGAACTTGCCGTCAATCCGAGTATCCTTTTCACATACATAGCTGCTTTTGATTTTGAATGCTTTGTTACATGAGTGTGGTTTAAGGATCTGGGTGTTAAAATGATTCTACCTCCCAAAATAGAAAAACAAGGGCTGATCCAGAGTTACACTTACACGTGTGTGAGATTTATATTTAATTTTGAAATTAGAATTGGGCTAGGAAATTTCACCTTTTAACTTCTGTTTTCACAGCTTATACTTGCCTCCCCCTGCAGTTCAATGTTTGGTTGTGTCCAGGTCTACACTTGCACCTGTTTTCCATTACTCCCAAATTCTGGGTCACCCCACATGATCTGCACAATCCTGACCATTATGCCTTTGCCATTGCCTTGAGACAGTGGCCTTAATTCACTAAGCAGGGAGATTTCAGGAGAATCGAAAAGTGGGGATGTTGCCCATAGCAACCTATCAGATTCTGAAAGCTCAAATTTGATTGGTTGCTATAGGCAACATCCCCACTTTTCAACTCCCCTGCAAACTCCCCACTTAGTGAATTTAGGCCAGTATCTCTGTACTCTATGTGAGCATTCTACACATGCATGAAAATCACTAGATATACAGGCATCTGCATATGGTATATAGATCTGATGGCAAGGTCTGAATTTGCTGGGAAGTTTAAATAAGTGGCTGCAAACCTACAATATAGGTCTCTTTATAAATAACAATAATAACAATAACAAGCTCCAGGGTGTTAAAGCAAGACTGCTTAAAGGATAATATGTTTTATAGCATCCAGTTTGATTAGCAAATGTGTTTCCAATTGTCTAAATGTAGAGTATCAATCCCTATTTTAATCTGTTATACACACATCTCAAAAATAGCAGGTTCATACAACTATGTATGTATGTATGTGCTCTTTGGTTGGTAATATTGTATATACATATATACAGAACAATGTGTATTTACAGGGTAGTAAATTGATTATTGTATTGTCTAGATTTAATTCCAATGTTTTCGATGCCTGCAGGGATGTTATTGAAAAACTATTTCCTGATACTATCAAAGAGAAGTATGAGGATCTTGAGCAGAACAGTGAGGTTTCTCGGGCTTTGCAAGCCTTTAATAAATATGGGAATGAACAAAACCAGACATCTTCCAGTGCTGGACGAGGGAACCCACAAAGGGGAGGAGGTGGCTTCTTCTCTGGGGTCCTGACGGCATTAACAGGAGTGGCAGTAAGTGACGTCCTTATCTTGTTTATATGGTGTCTTCTAGCATGAATTTGTATGTAATAGGAGGATTTAGAACACATAAAGAAATGTACGATTAAATTCTGCTGTGTATGTGTGTATATATATATATATATATATATATATATATATATATATATATATATATATATATATATATAGTAATGCACTTTTGTCCCAATCCATAATAACCCCTCTTTCATAATATGCAGAGAAAATAGTAAATATTGGCCTTTTATTTTTTCCTCCTAAGTGACCAAACCAGTTCCTCTATCCAGTATCTATATTATACCTTACACATAATATTGTTCTTTTTATTGTGTTAGTGTTGAGATCAGGATGCTGTTCATTGATTATGAGTATGTTCAGAATATTTCTGATCTGTTAAAATGTTCATTGTTGCTGTATCAGGTGGTGTTACTTGTTTATCATTGGAGCAGCCGGGAGTCTGAACATGACCTTCTGGTCCACAAGCAAGTTTCTAAATGGACACCTGAGGAAGTGGTCCTTTGGCTTGAGCAGTTGGGTCCTTGGGCCTCCCATTACAAGGACCGATTCTTATCAGAAAGAGTAAATGGACGGTGAGAAATTGAATACTTCTCTGTGTTCAGACATCTCTCGTGTTTGATAGGTTAATTGTGATTAGTGTGAATGGTCTCTTTGTCTTAACTTGGGCCCGGATCCAGGATGCAGCATGAACTCCCCTGTCACTCCCCCTCTCATGTGGTGTTAGCAGCACTTACGTGCTACCCCCCTGCCTTAAGTGACCCATTCAGACCAGCAGTCCGTGTTCTAGGGAAACTCGTGCGCTGGGACAAATCCCCCTGATGTCTGCATGTGGAAGTCGGATGCAGGGTGGAGACCTGGATTGAGTCCCAGGTGTTTGTAAGTATATATGTTTCCCATCATGCACTTAAGCTCTGCATCTGTAAACAAAACTCTACAAATAGTTATCAAACTTGCATTTAACACAGCAGCACAGATCTAATATATGACACCCACAGTTGTTGCATTGCATTATTAAAAGTTAAAACATATGTTATATCGTTATCTTTTCAGTAATAATTATGAGTTTTAAAAAATGGCTTTACAGCTATGAAATATGGATCCAGTATCTAAATAATTCCAGTGGTTAAGTAACACAGTCAACAAAGTATAATGTAGAAAACAGTGCTCTTATCTTAAGTTGTTAGATCTAATAATAAGTCATGGGTCTAATGGTAAAAGCGTTCATTCATTTCGAATCTAGAAATGATCCTCCAGAAATAATAATCATTATGTTAAGTTATTGACTGTGTAGCTCATGTAAAACTCAAATATCAGAAATTGAATGAAATAACAATTATGACGCCCTGCTATTGAAAACTAGCACTAGACTTTACATTCCCGGGCTTCTCGGACAATGAAAGATGTTCCCCCAACATATTTCTAGGTATTACAGGTCATCTGTCACCACGGCTCATTAACTCGCAGGCNGGACCTGTAAAAATCCGGTTTTGATCAGGTTTTCCCTGATCCACAAACATTCCTAGTGCCAATAGCACAATAGGTCTTCTTGTTACTCTTGGACCACAGTTAGTGTGGTAAAGTATATCAAAATAGATATTGTAAGCGTTTTGGTTTTGCAAAGATTGAATTACAAGCACCAAGACCCTTTGGATTTATTAAAAACAAGAGGTGTGCAGTGATTTTTTCATTCATTTAAGTTATGAGTGCACCCAAAACGTTCAACCCAAGAGTGTAAAGGTACAAAATGCAGTAAGTGTACAGTATGCTATCTACGTCAGGCATGGCGTTATCATTATTATAACAATGAAATTATGTTAACATTAAACTGAATTGTCTGTCATTAGCTGCTCCTGTCCGTCCTTTATTCAAACGTTCTTTACTTTTCCGGTGCTCTCAACAGAATTCTGTCTGATTCGCACTTGTACAGATTGTGCTGTTTGTATACAAGATATCTTTCCATTATATTAAAACTGTTTGCAAAGAAAATACTGATTAGTCGTCTTTACATCTGTTAAGTACCAAATTTATTTAACTGTATAATCCCCTGACTTGCTTTGTGTGATACAGGCTGCTGCTGACGCTTGCAGAGGAAGAATTTTCAAAAGAGCCATTCAGTATAGAGAGTAACAGCCACAGGAAAGCCATAATCATGGAGCTGGATAGAGTTAAAACCCTGGGTGTGAAGCCACCTCAGAATTTATGGGAATACAAGGTAGGTTGTTATCACTGACGGCAATAAACAAATGTTAACCGTTGTCCAGGCTGGACTGAACTGAATCACTGTGGGATCCTACCTCAAGGGGCTCCCTATAGCAGGGCTATACCTTGATATTTTCATGCTGCTCCCATGTAAAATGGGAAATCTGGAAAGCCCTTACTGTACAGTTACCATACCTACCACCCTGTGTACCAACGCATATCCACCCTGGGAAACACATCATTTAAAGAAGTCTGGATCTGTGACACCCAGATCCATAATGTAACTGGATCCAGTCCATTGTACATCTTTTGTGATTAGTAATAATTTTGTGTATATNTAGGTGTACAGAATGGTATATAGTTATGGAGATTTTATGTAATGCAATCACTTGTACTGAGAGGGAAGTCATTCTGTTAGGATATTTGTGAATGTTTACTGTTACAGATACATATTGCTTATGTTCCTTTTAGGCTGTGAACCCTGGAAAATCCCTTTTTCTTTTGTATGCTCTGAAGAGCTCACCGCGCCTCAGCATGTTATACATGTACTTATTTGATTATACAGAAACCTTTTTACCATTCATCCACACAACCTGTCCTTTACAAGAAGAGTATGAGGAAGACATTATCACNAAATTTATAGTAAGTGGGGAAATCATGGTATTTTCTTTAAACAATGGCACTATTCTATATGTTCATGAATACAGGAAAAGATTCATTATAATTGTCATATTGTATATAGTATAGGTGTCTACATTTATGAATTCATACTTGCTTATTGGAACATGTAAGAATTTCATAGTGTGCTATCTTTACTTACCTGTAAACCATACAGGCACCAAGCATGGTAAACACTGTCCATTGTAATGCTTCCAAGAGTTACTGATTTCTGTAGCATTGTAACACATCTTTATTAAACCTAATAATAATAATCTGTGATGTATTTAGGAATTCAAGGCTACCTCTGCTTGTAGAGAATCTTGCTGCTAATTGAACATCCCCTGTAATGTTTTATAAACATAGTATGCCTTTTCCTCAGGGACAGTGAGGGATATATGTTGTGTAATTTATCTGCAGGTCTCTGTAGCCTTAAGTGCTTTACGTGGCAGTTCCGGAGTACGGGTAAGCTGGCATGGGATTAAAGCAAACATGAGTACTAACAAAAACTAACTTAATATTTTTATTCACTACTGATTTTAGTGTGGCATACATATAAGTATGTGCTGTGATGGTTTAAACAGTGTTTGTATGTTTAGTACTTCCCATAAATTTGTTTAATTACACAATTTACACCAAGAGCAGACATAACCTTAGTGCAAATAAAATTTGGTTTTTATAATATGTAACATATACAAGCATTTTACATTCAGTTTGGATTAGTTAGTGTGTGTCAAATAACCAGTTATTCTCTTTCACTAATAACTGTATTACAGTCTACTTTACCATTGTACATTGGTTGTCTNTTGTCATTGTATATTTGTCTTTTGGCAATGTTGTTGATTTTTGTTNCAGCATATGACAGACACAACACAATTACATTCTATGAAACCACTGTGTTTTATGCTGGAACAGTATAAATCATATATGTGACTGAAACTTTTTTCTGTAGAAACACAAATTAAATAGTGCTTCTTTTGTTGGATGTAAAGACTAATCTCTCCCATACTCCTTCATAGGATCTGCAGGAACCAACATGGACACAATGGCGTGAATTCATTGTCAAGTACTTTTTCCTTCCATATCAACTCCTTGCTGAGTTTGCATGGGACTGGCTAGAGGTTCATTACTGGACCTCGCGGTTTATCATAGTAAATGCCATGCTGCTTTCCGTGTTAGAGTTGTTCTCATTCTGGAATTTGTGGTCAACAAGCCAACTACGGTATGTACTTTCTTATCTCTTTATTTTACTTGTGTATTTAGACTTTGTGTGCGTTTGTGGCAGTGTAGTAGCAGTTTGTGACAGTAGCATTAGGGTGCTGGTAGCTCACCTAACAGTTCCAAAGTCCAAAGATGTATTATACTGCAAACGTTTTGTGATTGTTTCATTGAGGCAAACATTGCATAACAGAATAAACTGTAACACAAGTCACTTTAGTCTGCGTCATAACTACCTGTGCATGTAGAAGCTNGCAGAATTCATTTAGTGACTTTTGGTGTCTCTGGTGTTTTGGAGTATGCATTGTGTTCTTGTNTTAGCTCATCAGCATTAGAAGGGGAATGGTATTTATCCCCTGGCATGCTTTGTCAAGTATCAACTGTGTCTATGCAATATCAACTGTGTCTAATAGTAGATGTGTAATCCTAAAATTGTTTCTCTGCTGGTTTTAGGTCCATCCCTCGACTTATGTGGGGGCATTTTTGGAAGATGTCTACCCATGGACTTTTTGTTGCCATCTTTTGGCCTGTCATCCCTCAGTTTGTCTGCAACTGCCTGTTCTACTGGGCTTTGTACTTCAACCCAATCATCAACATTGATCTGGTGGTTAAGAAGATCCGGCGATTGGAAACCCAAGTAATGTGAGACTTCAAAGTACTTGTCAGGATTGGACTTGATTCATGCCACTGAACTGAAGGATAGATAAGGCCTCCCNTTTCTTACAGTCACTGTGTGATCTGAGCTTTCATTTATTTTAAAGACTGTCAATCAAGAGGCACTATCAAGGTCAAAATATTTTCAAATTATAATTTTTTTTTGAATGTGTACGAATGATTTTCCTCCCTGCCTCTGCCATAAAACATTGTCAGCCTATTTCTTTTGTCTCCTAGTAAGGTGAGACATCGGAGTTACCTTGCCATTTATAGTCTACATAGGAATATTGTACAGCTAATTGTGAAGAGTGATTTTTTTTTTCCCAGAGCTACCCAGAACTTAGGAACAATTTGTGGACTTTTGAAGACTTGGCTGCNAATGAAGTGCAGTCATTTTGGAAAATACCTAACGTTGCTAAGCATGGGGATGAAAAACCAAAAATAAGAAACGTCCGCATCAACATTAAGAAAGTGTGATCTTGCCAATTCATTTTGCGTTTGAGTTTTCAGTTCTATGCATCGCATGGCTAACACTTGCACCTAATTATTTCAGGGGCCCCTTTTAGTATATTTGTCCAGAACTATCCACATGAGACACATGAAATCACAATGAGATGACTTGTGAGAATCTTAAAGTATTTGAAAATCTTATCTGTTTTATAAATNTTTAGGGCATTATTAGTGCTCTTAAATTACTTCAATGCACAACTCAATCCAATATGTTGTCACTTTATCATTTTATCTTACATTGTAATTTGTTGGTAATATATTTTTTTAATATAGTGAAAGTCTTAACCCCCACCTGACCACCATAATCGCAATATTTTTACCATTAGATTAAGTNATGAAGTAATTATGTACATTGTTTACAAATAAATGTAAAATCATGAACATTGTACTATAAGAAAAATCGGTTCATTCTTTTACTTTGGAATTGTTTTTAGGAAGTCCATTGGTATAAGACATATATTACGCAATGTGAACTTCAATTTATGATGTGGTCTGCCAAGCATCGAAACAAATATGTGATTTAGGCCTTAATTCACTAAGTGGGGAGTTGAAAAGCGGGGAAGTTGCCCATAGAAACCAATCAGGTTCGAGCTCACATTCTCCAGTATGTAAAATGTAACTGAGAGCTCAAATCTTATTGGTTGTGCAACTTCCCCACTTTTCAATTCCCCTGCAAACTCCCCNCTTAGTGAATTTAGGCTTAAGTGTTCTCCGATCTACATAATATTTTGCGTATGGATCTTGTTTTCTTCAGCATTTGAGACGTTATGGGGCAGATTCAATCCCTAAGGCACAATGGTTTTCCCCCTTACGCAGACATCGTAAAGGAGGAAAAACTCACGTTTTTTTCTTTTTAGCTAGNGGCTCATTGAGCCGCATATTAAAAGACATGATCTTTCTCTACCGGAAGAAACAGGAAAAAGCGCTCATTGTGCTTTTTCCCGTATTTGTGCAGGATTGAATCGGGCCCCTATATGGAACATTAGCTGTTCCTTAAGGGTTTAGCCTCCTGCGTGCTGCTTTTAGTAGACTGTGTGTGTATATACATATTCTGTCATCTCCTTTTTGAATGCACATTTAATAATCCTTTCGCCTATTTNATGGCATAGGACAAGCATATGCAGCCTGTGGCGCCCCAGGTATTGTGAATCTACAGGCTTTGCCAGGTAGCGGCTATGCCTATGCTGGGAGTTGAATCTTNAGAACACATGAAGTCACAAAGGCTGCCTATGACTGGAAGAGATTTTTGTGATAGGCTGTGATTTGTTGCATTGTTTCACATTATTAATGGCTATATTTAAACACACAATCTGTCATAGCGGTGTATCCACATCCACACACACACACACACAGCTTAGGGATATAGCAGAAACCGATGTGCGGCACATACATTCAAACCTGTACTAATGCAATAAAGCTAGACCATTTTAAAGTTAGTGCCTTTAATGAAAATATATAAGGATATTAGTTTGCTGCTAAAACTAGTTAGGTTATTAAAAAATTACATTTCATTTTATTTTTTAAACCTACCCAACCTGCTTGCACATTATACATGATTTTCTTTAACATACCGGTATTGTTGATGGGCAGAATGTTTGGTGTATTGTGATTTAGACCTAATTTAAACTTGTAACATAAACTAATGACCATNGTTTGCTCACATTGCAGTCACAATCAGTACAGCCTACTGGAAAGTTATCTGCATGGGCTCAATATGGAGTTCCTCCAGGCCTGATTTTAATTTTTATANNTTTTTTTTGGCTTAACAAATCTTAACTATGATTAGTCTTGGCTACAGTGGTTCTGAGCAGTTCACCTTGTAGGCTAGATTTGGATAATGGAAAAGTCCCAAATCTAGCCCCATGTTTCTACCTATTTGTGTGGGTACGATTTGTTTTAGCATCAAAGACAAAAATAAAACGTCATAATTTTCTCTAAAATGTCGTTTAAAGGATTGGTGACTTTATAATATGCTTTATTTCACATCTATAGCCCTTACAGTATAACTGCAGTCTCCCTAGCTGTTCTACTTGTATGTGTGGAATGCTCTGTTGAGCCTACCTGTGTGTATTGACATATATAGATCTGTTTTCCTTTAAATCAGGAATATATAATGAAGCTTGTAGCAATTTATTCACTATTCACAATTTGTAAATCTGTGTATTGTATTTTTCTGTTGTATGTATGTAATTTATTGAAGATCAATGAAATGAGCCTGATGTTGGTGGCTTTATTGTATAGTCACTGTTAATGAAAATCTTCCTATCATCCTTTTTGTATGCATGCAATGTGAACTTCTGGGTTGCTGATTTTTGAGATTTTTTTTNTTGTTTTTTTTATTTGGTTTAAATGAAATTAAAATTTGAGTTTTTTGACCATCTTTGGTGTCTGCATTGTTTGCAATGTTTCTTTGTTTACTTTCTTTTCTATAACTAGGGACATGTTCNAAAATGAGTCATTTTTCACTCCTATTCTGTGTCTGAATTTGCCGTTTCCAGACTTCTGTAATGGAAGTTATTCCAAAGGGTTGGGATGTGTACTGTGGGGGATGTACATTAGCTATTTGAGTGTAGAGAGGCTGCAGCTTAAAGCACACCGGCATTTTTAGTCTGGCCCTTTGGGGGTTTTTCATGGGAGCATGGTCACTAAATTTTGACTCGTACATTGCTCCATTGTACTGAGAATACACAACCACTAGGATGTTATTATTAATATTGTTAATATTAATATTGGTGTTGCTGTTTGCAGCGCTTTACATGTTGCATAGAGGCAAAAGAGCGGACCAAGGCAAAAGAGCGATCACCTGCTAGTATGTTTATTCGTACAGAATGGACTTGCTTGTGTGTGTGTGCTACCCTAAACTCCATAATTGCAATAGTAATACCCTCCTCACACTGCGTTTACAAACCCTACCTTAACCTCACAATAGCTTACAAGGCTTTCTCCTTAACCTCTTCTCGCTTATCCATCTTATCCTTATAAGATCTCTTCTCCATCTTATCTTGTTCCATCCTGTCCCCTCCACTCTACTGGTGACCGCTGCCTCATCCCACCTTACTAGATCACACGACTACATACTTCTCCTGAGCCATTCTATATACTGGAACAACTTACATCAACTTATTGGACTATCCAACACACTCCAAGCCTTCAAATACTCCCTAGTATGTCCTACGCTTCCACCCAACCTCCCCCTTGACACTATTTCTTTTCTTCCTATCTCCACCAAGTACGCAAGCTCCTCACCCGAAATTATATTTCTCCTGTTTTGTTACTTTAGCTTGCATTTATGTTTACTTTCCAAACCTATATAAAACCTATATAAACAACCCAGCTACAACACGTGGGGTTGCCTTGAAAAAGCTATCTGCCATAGCGAAACACGTTTTATGGTCTTCTCTATTCACTCCACATTATTCCTATATTAAGACCTGTTGCTTTATCAGACTATACAAATATGTCATGATACCATTGTGATGATGCTTATAATATAAACTAGTAGACACGTTACTGGGGTCTATACGACTTTTATATTGGCAGAGTTTTCNCTGCAGCACCGAATTGTTAAATTAGGGACATTACAGTCTGGGTAGCTGTTTAGCACCTAAAGACACCTTGCTGTGCTGTGATTGATTTTCTCTTCACACTACTGCACTATTTATCCCCATCACCGTGTCTTAGTTTTGTTACTCTTATTGTAACCATATCATGACAGAGCAGTCTGCAAGTTGCAACATTTAGGTTACTAGTTATTCTGACATTATTGGAGCGAATAAATTTTGTTTTAATTCACCTTTTCTTACTATCTCACATTTATCTTACGCTATACATTTTTAATTAAATGGGATTCTACTATCTACACAGTCTAAATTCCTTTTTAATTGTATGATAAATCAAATTGCTTTTATGAAGTATCTANCTTTGATCTTTGTTCTTAATATCAGTGAAGAAGTGATGTTATGGATATTTAGGAGTAGGAGTCTGGAAACCTAGAAAATAAGAGATTTATAGTTCTTCATATAAATAAGTAAGAGAAGTAATGTTTGTTATACCTCCATATAGACCCCACTTCCAGCCCTGATATAGATTGTGAAGAATTGTCTCCCTGGGAGGTAGAAACCAAATGCCAGAAAGATATTGAAATGAAAACTTGACCTTTACACAACGTTTCTTTTAGAGCAATACGTTTTTATTGAAACAATTCGTATGAGTGATACAAGAATAAAAACAAAAAGGGAAGAAACAGTACACAGTAACATATCAAATAAATTATTAGTACAGTGTCTATACATTACTTTTACAAGTTGTATAAACACAGAATGCAGGAGCTGTTTGGATTTGTCATGAACTTGTTCTGCATCTACAGCAAAGGANATCACATATACCTTTTTACCTTGAAAAAGACCACAAATGTGGTAGAAACGCGTTGGTAGAGCGCAGAGGGTGATAGATGCCAATCCATTTGTTTCCATCCAGCTGTACATACATTCTTTGAAGCACGGTTTAGGGCCCCGTTCAGTTATTGAATGTACCGTGCGAGTGTCACTCTTATGTGTGGTGTACTGGGGGTATAGACAGGTATATGTGTATAACGTGCTTCACTATACCTCTGCCATCTCTTGGTTCTTTCCCTCCCCCCTCCCCCTCCCTTATCGTCTGGGCACAAACGGACCACGTGGAGATATATATTGTGAAGCAACACAGATTCATATGAGGCAAGACTCCTGAGATTCTTCTTCTTTGATGAGCCATATATACAAGAGGATTAGTGTGTGAGTATCCTGTAGTAAGTGGGTGAAGCCGTCTTGTTTGCGGCATTACAATATTGTTTGTTCTCTCTCTCTGCCTTCTTGCTGTGAATTTTGGAAGCCAAATAGAACGGAGGCTCGATACTGGAGACAGAGACATCGTTGTTTATTTATAAGCAAAGACTAAAGAATGAAGAATAGGAGACCAACAAAGACACAAAACGGACGTCTGGNATCAAATAGAGAGGACGACATTACCCTCAAGGCAACATAAAGGTTGTGAAATATTTTGCTTGAACTGGAACATTCTTAGAGTAAAGTAAGGACATTGAGGCGTTATAAGACTTTTGCATATGTACATCTCTTTACATATTGTTGATTGATTGCCCTTATATATTGTGTCACTTTTGGAGAAGTGATAATGTCAGCAGGATCTACTGTACCCACATAAGAAATTGGGATATAAGGCATACTTGGAATTATAACGCGCCTTCCTGAGGCATTTTGCTAATTCTCGGTCACAATAGCATGCCTTTTTTTCGCACCAGTCCTTTGTAGAATCTGAAAAACAAACCAATGAAACTAATCACAACAAGGCCTTAGCTGCAAATTACTTAAACTCCACGTTACTTTTTATCCTATTTGACAATTTTTCAGCAGCAAATGTCTACTAAGAGGATTCTTTTTTTTCAAATAAATTTATGCCTTCATATAAACTAAATGAATGGATGCAAGAGCCAGCACTACACTAACCATTACGGCCAGCTTTACTTCCTCCTCTTTATTGACACTATGTTTTATCTATTTTAAGTATAACAAGTTAAAATAATAATTTAAAGGAAGAAAACATGGAGTATTGGGATATCCTGTTATGCCCAAACTATGTGGAAAGCCGCATGTTTAACTGTAATTACTATGATTGGTATTCTTTAGCTGTGCCTTGAAAATTGCNGTCATGACTGACCATACGGAAGTATCTTCTATAAACAGTCTGAAAACAGATGTTTGGCTTTGAAACGGAGACAAAATTGCTAGGAACGTAAATGCTCATTTGCTTTGGAGTCATGAAGTTCAATTTGCTTTGTGTTCGTCTCAGACAAGCAGCACAGTGGCCTCAGAGAACAAAAGTATAAACATGGACTTTATCTAACATTGACACCACTAGTATAAACATTTTTTCTACTCCTGACTTTTTTCCCAAAGACTGATATTATGGCTTGTCAAATCAGTAATCTCTAAGTAAATGGCTCACTGGCTCTCACAGAATAATTATTTTTATTCAGATTATTCAAATTATCAGCACTTGAGGACCACCCCTGTAACTACAGGCATTGCAGGCAATGAGTGTGGCTAGTAGGNGGCCTGAAGGAGAGGGGGTGGCTGTGGCAGCTGCTTCTACTGCACTGTTAGCAGGCTTTCAGAAATAACAGGGTCTTTTGTATATACATGGTCCAGTCACATTAACATGACCACTGCCTACGGTTGACATTGGCACAATCGCAGAAGACACGTGGCAGCACGAGCAGTGGACAATAAAAGGNGTCNGAGGGAAGTGGAAAACATTGCAATCATTGGAGTAATCCCGAAACTGAGTGATGTTTTATTGGCTTCAGTGCCAAGGGTGGCAGCATTTCCAAAGCAGCTAATTTTGTTAACTGTTCGCATAATGCCATGGTAAAAGTGCCATGGCAAAATAGCACTATCCTATAGCACTAACTATGGACGTGGCAAGTGTGGTGCACCAAAGGCCATAGTTGACAGAGGTGAACAACGGCTGCAGAGATGCATTTGGGAAAATAGATTTGCAACTGTCAACCAAATGACTACCCAGATGAACCAAGGGGCTGCCAAAAGACTCTCTTCCTGCCTTTCTCACAGTGATCCGCACTTGAGATAGTTGGTTAAGCTGGCTACTTTCATTTGGTCACATTAATGCGACTGGACTGTGTATGATAAGGTGTAAAATGAGATCCAGCTCCCATTATACACACCTCGTCCTTTTTGTGGCTCTAACATGAATATAAGTGCAGCTTTTCTGATTTGTTTTTGTTTATGTAGGGCAACTTTGTATATTTATAATACATAGGATAAAACTGATCAAGAATTAATAATAACTTCAGGTCACGACAAACCAAGTTTAACAGTAAGAGGTGTAAATAAAAAAAAATCCATACATTAAAAATACTAAATCTGAATCTGCTTATTGTTCACAAATACTGAACTTCTGAATTTACTGAATTTTTAATATCTGATTTAGAAATTATTTCTATATTCCCACTCTAGATTATTCCCTTTGATAATCTTGTGTTATAACTGGCATATATACCTACCACATTTTACAAAATGGTTTTTACAGGTCCATCTGTATCCGTCAGTCTTGGTATGACAACCAGCTTTTTCTGCATATCCGTAGCAGCAGTCATGTTTTTGACAGCACCTAATACAAGCAGAAATTATTATGTATGATTATGTAAAAGTGAGTTATTACAGTCAGTTCAGGAAATGAANATTTAAATGTAACTGCTAAATACTATAGGTATTAAAGGTATTAAATTAGTTAAATTAGTTCTACTCTATTTAAACCCTAGAAATAAATCCTAATATATAGAGCAAAAAACAAACTGAGGGAACAATCAAAATGTTTCTCTCTTTTTGAAATCTTTCTACTTTTTATAAATTAAGACCCTGGCTGCTTATTGGCTGCTAACATCATACATGATGTTGGTGCACTTCTACTTGAGTTGACAGCAATAAATGGTGGTCTCTAGGATATTATATATATGCAATCCAGACTTGCGTACTACTGAACTTACTAGTAAGCAAAACCATGTTGAATTACAAGGGAGGTAATTGTCATTAGTTGAAAATAATATTAGAGTTGAGAGATGATGTTTCCTAAACCAAGTCTAATCCTACCAGAATTTCATATCTCCTGCTGAAGCCCAAGCATTCCAGGATGAGGAGCAAACGTCAATGGAAGCTTTTGTGGATGCGGGTCATGGTGATTGAGGCTTGTCCTTTGGCTCTTCATAACCTTAGCCACTGACTGCAGTGGTGCTTTCTTTAGGTCTTTCTTCTGGTCTCTGCGGCTTCCCGGACTTTACAACTCGTGGAGACTGTTCCTGCTCATCAGATCTGCTCTACTGATCCCCTGCTTCTTGGGACACCACCGCAGCTCAGTTTCGGATGTTTTGTGACATGCTGTCTTGGGACCTGAGCTCTGACTTTCATTAGATTCTCACTCCTCCACTACCGTTCCTGTTGCCTTCTGGATGTTATACGTGCCCTACCTCAGGACCTTTCTCTTTATTGTGTGTTTCTGCTTTGTGCCCCNGACTACTGACCTTTGATTTTACTGCGGGCACAGTTCTCTTGGCCAAGACCTGTACTGGTATGGTTTTGGTTAACNTGTTTCCCGTTAATTCTTATAGGCATTAACCACCTTCCCTTTCTGTCAATTGTCCGTTTCTGTGTTCTGCACTCCAGCGTTGTTTCCTACTGATGTTGGTGCGCATGGTACTGCATATNATGAGACACTGCACCCACCATAGTTCCAAACATTGTCATGCATAAGAACAAAAACCGACAAACATACATATGACACAAATTTATACAAAGTACAAAAATGAAGACAAAAAAACAAAACGAACAAAAAAAAATATTCAATGTGACATGTAAAATGAAACGAACACACTATCCTTGCTTTCGAACAGGTGCCATTGTGCTGGTCTATTATTGCTCAGGGTTCTCTTTTCCTGTGTTGGTATTGGGGGAGGTTATTGTGATGTATAGTTCTGTTTTGCCTCCCATGGTTTACCATGTTCCCCTTATTTAGGTTTTCAGATATACTTATTGTTGTACTCTTATGTTCTGTCACTGTACCCTTGATATCGGTTCAATGATTTTTGTGTCCACCTATTATGTTTTACTATGTGTACTGTATACCTATTGATTTTGGTTCTTGTGCTCAGAGAGCGGCTATTCTTTTTATGGGAGTAGGCGATTCCTTGCTCGGTGCTTCCACCCTGGAAGTCTCTATTGCACTTAATAGTTTAAGGGGTGAGGCTCATGCATCTTTCCCCTTGGTTATGTCCCCCCCTTTTTTTCACTTTTCTTTCGTCTCTTTCTCTCTTTTCTTTCCTTTTTCCACTTTTCTCTCTCCCATACCCTTTAGCTCTTTTCTATGGCACTGCCGCCCTAGTCTACTTTCTTGCCCGTCCTGCATGCCTCTTTTTTTATCTAACTGGCCAGTCACGATGGTACGCTTGAGGGTGGGTTACTGAAATGTGGAGGGATTACATTATCCCATAAAGCGTAAGAGGGTGCTCACTTATATAGGTAAATCTAACAAAAACTGTATAACGCCTCCCAACAATTACTTTTGCAATCCGCTCATTTCAGGTTTGTCTCTCTAGAGCGAATGCTTCTCTATATAAAACTCATCAATTACATATTGAACAAGTGCTCACTCGATGGTGATCGATTTACGGCCTATAAGAAATTTACATTTTTTCATTGGGGAAACAGCTCGTGCCACCTTTTTTTCTGCCCTGTTCTGGGATAGGCGAGATTGCTCCTTTATCCCTACTCTGCTTACAGCAGAGGGGATTCTTACGAATGATAATCATAATATTGTCTCCACATTTAATTCCTTTTACGAAACACTATAGTCTCGTGACGAGATTGATGTCACATGTCAGCGACAATACTGGGATTCCCTGCCTCTCCCGCACATCTCAGAGACTCATGCGTCCGATTTGGTTTCTCCTATTACTCTTATGGAAGTTAAATCTGCTATTTCTCACCTCAAACTTATGAAGGCCCCTGGCCCAGATGGCTACGGTGGGGATTTTTGCATAATTCTCGCTGATGATATTGTGCCTCTCCTTGTGACCCTCTATAACCCTGATGGTTAACCTATGACACGCGTGTCACTCGTGACACGCCAAGGCAGTTAGACTGACACGCCTGTTGATGTGGAAAACCTCCACATTTAGAGGCTGCCATTTGATTTACTGTGCTCTGTTTCAATCCCTGCATGGAGGC
>JABWIB010000258.1:136168-149791 GCA_016617825.1 Platyplectrum ornatum
ATCATGATGATGATGATGATCTAATCATGACATTTACCTCCCCTGCAATTCTACATTGTATTGCCCACCCAATTTTTTCGACTGGAACAATTTATCTTACAGTTTTTTGCCAGCTTAAATTTTTCCTATTATTAATTTTTTTTATACAAATGTATTGGTAAAACAAACCAAACCAAAATTGTAATGTCCTATTATAAAGAAAATGTTCTAAGGTTGCGTCAGCGTTCTGATTATACATATTATTTCAGGTCTTCATTGCCGTACTTCGGGTCCCAGAAAGAATATTCTGTAAGTAGAAACAACTAAATTAGTAGATAATTTTCCTGGCCTAACTCATTCTCGTATTTACTGTGGCAGATGTTAAAATAGAGCTCAGAAGGATTTTTTAAAACATCTCTGCATCTTATGTATATGTTATGTATGTAGATATGTTTGATGTGGAAGTTAATAATATACTGCAAATAATCCAATAAAAGTAAGATTGATATTCTTTAGTTTGCTGCAATTGTTTGATACTATAGTTTTTGTCTCTTCAGATATTTGTTCAAAGACTGATAAGAAACCTTTTTAATGAAGGCAATGACCTGTACAAAGAAGGGCAGAAGAATGACTCAATAAACCAATATAGTGAAGCGCTTGGCATTTCTGTGTATGCCTCATCTGAGGAAATCGTCATTGCCAACGAAACCTTAGAGAGACTGCATGTAAACCGGGCTTTGTGCTACTCAGACATGGTAATTATAATCTCATATTATCTATTTGTCACATGCAGCAAAGATTGATAAAAAAAAAAAATATATATATATATATATATAATAGTTTTCTCATTCTTCACGGTAGAATATAAAAAGCAAACGCTATTGCCATGTATTGAAAAAACAGTTTTCCCCTGCATGCTTTGCATGTGGTGTGAGTTCTATTGAAGTTCTAACTTTACATATAAAATTAGCAGCAACTTTAATTCAATGGGTGTGGAAACTTATTCTATGACTGCCTGAATTAATAGAATATTAAATTGATTTATGATAAAGTAAGGAGCTGACAGTTGAATTATCACACGGTGAGCAATGGGTGAACATAGCCAGATTCAGCAATGCATCTTATTCATGTGAATAACAGATGGAATGGAGTCTCCTTTGTTCATCTTGTGATATAACTCGCCATTTGAGCTGTTACCAGTGTATAACACATAAGCATCATTCTAGTGAATGACTGAACTGCTGATAATAGTTATACATCACCCCATCCCCTTCATTGACCATACTTTCTAATGTGGAGGTGTAATAATATGTCAAAGGATAATTTATTTTAGTTGTATAATTATCTTAAGCATATAATATATTATAGAATAGTAACTATGATTTTTTTGCTCTAGAAGGAACCTGAAAATATGTAAAGGCTTTTAAAAATAATTCTCTATCTGTAGGGTTTACATGAAGAAGCTTTAAAAGATTGCGAAGAGGCTTTATGTATTAACAATAATAACCTTAGGGCCCTTTACTGCAAATCCAAGGCCTTATTTATACTAGAGAGGTACAAGGAAGCTTATGAAGCAATAGCCGGGTGCTCCATCATCGCCCCTAAGGTAAGCTGACCATATGACATTTAATATGTTCTTGAATTTATCATTTTCACTGTTGCAATGAAATTTGGGACTTTAGATAATGCTAGTTTACCTTAAGTGTTTCCATACAATGAGAATGAAGCCAGATTTTGTAGTGGTTTAAGTGGTAGGTTTGATACATGTCAGATTGAGACAGTGATCCATGTCTTTGTACAGACCAAGTCTAGTGGATGGGTTTAAACGAGCCTCAACTCCCATTACCTGAACTGAACTTTTTTTTTTTTTTTTATATGTCACATTATACCCATAGTTTCAGCTAACCAAACTCAGTTGAGGGTGGTGAGGGGGGGGTTGAGGTTTGTTTCTATTCCTAAGCTAAAAGCACAGAATGTTGAACGTATTTAAGTTTTAGTTACTCCCGACAACTGTGGCTATTTATATTGACTTGGTTGGCCAAGACAAGTTGGCTATTCTGATGTGTTGAGTCAAATTAATTTGCTGGTGGACTATTCTTATTGCAGCAACATACTACATCTTTCCATGCTGCAGTTTTAATGTATCATCCAGATGTGAGTAAGCTTGTTGAAACATAAACTTCTCATCCTGTGCAAGAGCTGGAGACTCTTGGGGGCTCATGGTTACTACTTTGACATCTAAGTGCAGTCGCTGTGCACCATCATATATTCTGATGGTGCACAGTTATAGGTTAGTCCATGTGGGTTAGATTGCTCCACTCCAGTAGAGTATTAGAGCTCCTTGAACTCCATTTTAATCATTTTGTTTTAATGTTGTGGAACATTAGGATAATAAAAGGTAAGGTACATTTTTATATGTTACTCATACTAAGCTTAGTACAAAATAACTAGGTTTTGTACAAGTCTGCCATAGTACATGGAAAGAGTACATTAGGGCAAAACTGAAGACAGGTGTGGTAACAGAATTACTGAGTATGTGCCTGCCTACATTAACTTTTTCTGTGGATACCAAGGAAGACTTTTTAAAAGGTAAAAACCCTTCTACAAAGGAATACAGAATGTCAAGTCATATTGTGTTCCACTTTGTGTATCTCCTAGTCCATTTTCCTTTCTTTTACTTCTTTTACCCTAACGTTGGTTATAAGTTTTGTTTTGACCACAAATTTATATTGTTTCAAATTACTTCTCTTCCCTAGCTGAGGCTACCTGCACAATAATTATATTTAAATTGAGCCAAAAATTATTTGTCAACAGGATGAGAATGTGTTGAAATTAACCCAAGAACTAGCTATGAAGCTTGGACTAAAAATTAGGAAAGCTTACGTCAGACCTCAGGTAAGTAATGTGTGTTTTGTTTTACTTGGTGATGTTTTTCTATGTAAATATGACTTAAATGATATCTTGTGTTACAGACTGGTACCCAAGTTACGGCCATGGATTCTGCAGATATGGTGAGTGTTTAGTTGCAAATGATTATTTAAAATATATATATATTTTTTTTTGTGCCTCACAAGATTATGAAGATGTTTTGGTTGATATATATGGGACGTGACAAGGGATCTGCTCTTTGTGACTGGTTTAAAAAGCAAGAATTACTGCAGTAATGTTTGCTAAACCTGTTCATTGATAAATGGATCTTAACTGTTCCTCATTCCCAGTTTTCCATTTCCATTTATTCCATAAATAAGATAAAAATTCCTGATTTCCTTTAAGTGCACTTCAGGATTATTGTTTTCTGTTCTATGATGTTAGATGGATTATGTAAATTCACCAAACTGGTACACCCGGCAGGGAGCAAGGGGTTTGATTAAAGCAATATTTAATATTGTTATAAAAGGTATTTTTGACTTTTTAATTTTTTGTATGTAATATCCACAATTATTTAATACAATGGGGAGAATGTAATATGATGAAAAGCAATTGGTAAAAAGCAGCAGGTTCAAAAATACAAGTAAAACTGTGTTGATTAATACCCCGTTCACATTACCTCAAAACTTTTTTCATGAAAAAGCCAGCTTTTAAACTTAGTATGAACGCTCCATTTACAAAAAGCCGGCTACTGAAAGCTGGTGTTGAGAGCCTGCTTAAAAGATGGCTTTTCAGTCAGTCTGAACACTACATAGCTGACTTTCCTCTCCAATTGTGTTTGTGCAGTGCTGGTTGGTTCACACAGTCATCCCTTCTCCCCTTATTAAACAAACAATCACAGCACATTTGAGTAATGATGTGTACTGGTAGTAAAAAGCAGGGTTCAATGTGAACAGTGCAGACCAAGCTCTTATATCCACAATTCCTCCAGGAGACCAGAGATGCTTACAGGAACAACTGATAAGAAAATTTCCAGTCACCCTGAGCACTAATGTTGCAGGGAAACCTTAGTGGTGGAAAACATTAAGCAGGAAAAGGACCAGAAGGGTCTGGATGAGAGAGAACCATTTTGGATTATTTACATTTTTACCAAACTTATTCTACCCAGTGACAATATAATAAAAATATGTGAAGGTTTTCTGAATAGCTAAGGAAAATTTGCTTGGTACAGTTGGGCTCAACATGGGTAAGATAAATTCCAAGACCTCTTGTTTTCCACATAAAGTGAAAATGGGAATAAAGCATATCCAACAGATGGGGAGGGAATTTTTTTGTGTATATAGAATCATCCAGTACAAAGTAGTGCATGAGAAAACAAATAAACATTGGTAAATCTGACAATACAGATTCAAAAATAGCATTTGAGGCATCAACAGTATAAGATAAATAAAACCAGCACAACAATCTTATAGAACATTAATTGAGGTAAAATGTAAACCGTACAATCCAAAAATAGGTATTGGAGGAGTCTTGCACCCAAGTAATCTGGGGAGGGGCATTTAATAGCAAAGTTTATCTTGTATCCTAAGAAAAACATATGTCTGTATTAATTAAAGCATGGTCGGGAGAGAGGTCAATGGCTGTGAAAAGGACAACCAGATATTGTCTGCAAAAGGGTAGAGGTACCTTCTTGGAAACCCTTGATGTCTGGGTTGGATGAAGTGTCATTTCTAATCTGCTTATTATGGTTTTTCACGAATAAAGCCTAAATAAAATAATTTATTAGAAATGTCCATATATATATACTCTTATATTATAGTGCTAAAATGTACTATACTTTGTTTCATCTCATTTTGATTGTGTTTTTCATTCATTTTCCAGATGTCTGACAGTTTAGCAGATCAGCTAGAACCAGGTATGTATATGATCAGTAAAGGTTTGTTTGTTTATTTTGCTCTAGTTATAATATTGCTGTCTGACACACAGTCCTAAATTATTAAAAGAAAATTAATACACAACAAATATGGCTGTGTTTGTAAAAACTAGTCAAGTTTGGAATTGACTCCATTCCAAATGTCCCCAGTTATAAAAGTCAGCAATATTAATTTAATTTGCTACCTAATTCAAGAAATATCCATAGGTTCCAATGAATTACTTCAATTCTGAAGTTGACATGTATGTCATTTGTTTTGTGTTTTTACTACTAGCATAAAAAATGTTTTGTTTTTTTAAAATACAGATTAGTAACTCTTTGGACTTTTATTATTTATTCATTTACAGGTTTTTATATAGCAGCATAAGATTACGTAGCACTTTACAATCAATAATACATAACTGGGTGGTAACATATGGGTGGGGAAGGGGGCTTTTATGCATTGTAATCAACATTTACAATACTTTCAGTATCAAATTAGTAACAATAAAATATTAAAACCTATTACAATTACTGCTCATCATTGTATTAGGCAGTTATATTCTGGTTTCTCTAAAAGTGTGCATGCAATATATTATGTAATCTAACTGTGAGTCTCTTATTGCGCATGTTTGAAGTCATCCTTATATGAACTTCCTCGCAAACAGCAATTATCCTGTGAGTGTGTTGTGAATTAAGACATTCAGTGCAGGATTAACCACAGAGCACGTGTGGCCATCACCCCTGGGCCTCACACACAGGGCCGGTTCTGGGGATACATGACAGGGGCTGAAGTGGAGGCTGGACACACACAATTGAGGCCAGAACACACACACACACACACAGCTTTTGTTCCAATTAATTTATTCCAAATTATTATAAAAATAACACTCATTTTAGTTTTTTATATATACTTTTAAAGCTATTTGTAAAGAGCCTATCATAAGAGTTAAGATAGATACTCAATTACCGTAAGTGCATCTTATCTTTATACTTAAATCTGTAATTAAACCTCTTGGATGTAATGTAGTTGCCTTTCCATTCTCACTGATCTTTGTTTCCTATCATTTATTCTCAAGTTTCTGTCAGTTTCTTCATTTGGCATGTTAGGACTACTTGAAAGGTATGTGTGTGTGTGTGTTTGTGTAATTCGCCATATAGTATACATTTTGTATTGTCACTTGTTCTGATTTTTTAAATCCCTGATTTAAATATCTGTTTCCATGTTGGTGCAATTATTTAGACTCTCCTAATTTTTATCTCAGGATAAGTTGTTGGGTTTTTTTTGTTTTTTTTTTTAGTATGAAATACTTTGATCAGTTTGTTTATATGGGAGGGAAAGGATAAGTTGGTGGGAAAAATATAGATGGCTTAGTTAGGAGTTGTAGTTTCCTAGCTCAACAATTTACAGATTAAAGAACATAAAGCTCTACAGCTCTACGCTGTACCTAAAAAGGTCCAATTCTTGGACTGATTATTACCATCTACTGAGGATAATGACTAGCTGCAGTTTAAGAGGGATCTTTTATATGCTGATGGAGGTAAGGGATGGGGTTTTTAAAATTAAAACCGATGCCACAATATCTTCTATTTTGTTAGTTAATTCCTGACCAGGTGTGCAAGCAAGCTCCCACATCTGCCTGGCCCTAGTAACCTGTGGATAGAAATGAGAAACCTACATTGTTACTGACTTCCCCTTCTCCTTTTTTCTTGGCATCCTGTCTTTCCAGAATATGAATAGTGAAAAGTAATTATGGATTACAGGGTTAGTTATTTCAGCATGACGTATAATTAGTAGGGAGGTACAAGATACAATGACCAGGTCAGTTTGGGAGAAGGTATTATGGGAGGAAGGGAATAGAGTCAGAATGGCTTTGGGTGACTGCTTCTCTGACATACCATATTCCAATCTGGAATCAAACACATACCTATAACCAGGGAGCACTACTTTATATTCAATATATTTTATCTCAATAAATAAAATCAAGTTACTCCTCTATTCATTTATTCCAATCCCATTAAAGTTGTTGCAAAAAATCGCAGAAATAATGACTCTGGAAGATAAAAGCAAATGAACAAAATATTTAATATTTTGGTGACACAAAACATCATACAGTTTTCTGAATTAGCACCCCCTACCCTGTCAGCTACAGAAGTGCATGTCATTTTGTATTTGGCACCAAGATGTAAAAATGGATCCAGGGGCATAGAAAAAGCAGCAGAGCACCACAGATGCCCCCTTGTGGTATGTCTGCATCCATTTATTAAAATTTTTTACTATAGACCATAACATAGTTACCTCTGTATCACCTAATATTAGGGGTAAATGATATAATCATTGTCTTTTTATTTAGCCGAGTACAGAATGATCTAAAGTTATTTTGTTCTCCCCTTTGTCAACGCCTCTCCACACAGAAAGAGTGGACCATGTGCCCATTGCAGTACCTACTTTCTTGATGCAGTAATTGTTTGTTTTATAGATTTTTGTATGTATTACAATGATGTAGATGTATATATTTTTTATGTATGCCTTGAATTGTATGAGCTATTTAGTCAGTTTAGTCTAGCAGCTCATAGTTTACCACATGATTTTGAATAACTCTTTTTTCTATTAAATAATATTTAGATATTTGTGATGTATTTTATTACTAATATTTATATATTTTTCCCTTATTTGATGTTTAATGTAGATGTACATGTCGACTGCTATAAAAATGATTAAATATGTGTTCTCATTAAGTAAACCAAGGGACTGATGTGTTTATCTTTTGCAAGCGATTGGATTGTTTTTTTTTATATTGTGCTTAAATTGTTGGTAAATGATGATACAAAACTAAATTCCCACATATCTCTTCCATTTCAGATCTGCCTGAGCTTGATGATGACAGTTCTCACTCATTCTCTATACTAAGTGTTAATAGTGAAACATCTTCTATCCCCATCTCTTCTGTGTGTCCCAGTGTGCGCCCCGTTGCAGATGTGGGCTTGTTTCCTTCAGCACTGTCTAGCAGTGAAACATCCTCTCTGTTCCCTGTGACAAATTTAAATGATGAAATGATTGGAGACGAGTTAGATCGCATCCTTGATTCTGTGCCAACATCTGACAGCCTAAACCTGGTAAGGTTGGCAAAAATTGTTTCTAGATGGCCCCCATCTGTTGTGCAGATAAGCAAAGTTAAATATGGGCGATGTGATATGAATTCTATTCAGTATTTTAAGGAGTATTAAATGATTGTTAATGGACGAGATCCAAAGATCTGTGTTGGGATCCATTATCTGAGATCCACTATATTCCTGGATTCAAGAGATCACATTGTTAGCGACTACCTTTGTGTGGATCCCTGTGCGGATCAGTGTGCAGTCCATTAGCATGGACTTTATATTATAGTAGCAATTCTTGCCTACACGAGTGGAACTGATCCCATATAAGAGGTGTCATTTATCATGAATCTGGATAGAGTGGTTAATGCTCTGCTTGGCCAGTCCCTATTTCAATACTTTACATTTACTGTAAAGGACCCTAAACTGGACACCTCCAAATCCTGTGACCAGTGGATGAGCTTTAGTTTAATGCATACAATTAAATATAGAGATAGATATATACATACATATTCACTTTTCTACATTGCATTATATATGTTCGTTATAATTTTATGGGCCACATTAACTCTTCAGCTCAAAGTGCAAGGTCTAACATGCTTCTGATATATTCATACATGCCATTCTGAATGTTACTTTGATTCGGGGATGGGTTCATTTAGAAATAAACTTTTTTGCGTTCAGCATATTTTCTGAGTATGTAAAAGAAAGAAAAAGAATTGGTAAGGACACAACTATAGAAACCTGCATACAAGGAAAGCCCAGTAGTTTACGGTTCTGTTTCTCCCTCTCTTTTAAGGCCTTATAGATGCACCTATTTTGTTTCAGACTAGCGGCGCCATAGAAGGTACCAGCAGGATGAAGGCTTTTGCCTCTCTGGAAACATTCCCAGCTTATCCCAGCTACTCATTTTCCCAGTTTCTGATGCCTTCACTGGACAGCCTTACCTTAAGCTCATTGTCTCTGACAGGCTCGCAAAGAGGTAATTTAAAACCTGTGTATATTAACTATTTTTTTGTGTATTTTATGAGAATTAGTTGCTATAATTTCAAACATCTGTTTTGACAATTCTCATTTCCCTCTTGAGGAAAGAAAATAAATATAACAAAAAAGACCATATAAAGACACTAATAGTGATCTGGTCAGAAAAAGTTTAGAACTATAAGAACATGTATTGTACTCTTTGTTAATTATATTTTTATGGTTACCTAGGTGATTGTCAAGTTCTTAAAGCCTATTGTATGGTTATTTGTATTAGTTAAGAGTCTATCTTGAAAAAATCAATTCATTTCAATTGATTCAATGGTTCCAAATGCTGTACACTAAGGTTTCTAGCTACAATCCGAATGACAAGTAAATTAATTTTTCTGTATTGAAAAGTAGCATTTAGATACAGCCTTTTTTGGCTGAAGTATCTAGATTTTAAGTATCGTCTCCATGTGTTTTCAGAGGTGTCTATATTTGATCATATGAATGGAACATCTAAAACAAGCTTAGAGGATGCATCATCCTTTCCAGTGAGTATATTGTATTTACATTTTTTTGGTTTTGCAGAAAAATATTGAGTTGTGGAAATAATGATCCTGGCAGTAGGTATAAACAGAACTTTTATTTATTTATTTTTATTTACTTATTTGATTTTGAACCTGAAACTGGTTGTGAGACAGTGCAAGATACATGACACCAGACAGTGGCTGAAGCAGAAATCATGACAAAGTTCAGAGAAAGCACAGAAGGGGACAGACACAAGAGGCAGAAGGGACAAGCAGGGCATGTTAATTTTGAATAAATTGGGAACACAATGAACCTGGAATTCATAGTTTATTGTAAACAATGCAAAATTAGTTTCTTTTTTTGTTCTATTTACATTGTTTATTGTTTCAATTTACACTGTTTATTCACCCTAAACAGTGACTTTTATGTCTTTTAATCTCATGCAGGTGACTGACTCCACCAGCTTTCTTAAATCTGACAGTGCTATAGGTAGTTCAAGTATATGTAAGAAAACACCTCTATTAGACAGTTTTGCTAATGTGGGTCTGGCACCAATGTCCAATATGAACCACCAGATAATCAGAAACCCTTTAGAAGATACTCATGAGTTTAGACAAGCATGCCAGCTGTGTTTCACCAAAGTAGGTAAGACCATTTCTTCTGGTAAAGACAGTTTACTTGTTGCTGTAAATGGTTGCCATATATTTATTTATTTTTTTTAGTCCATGATGGAGTATATGATTGTTCATGTTTGCACAATGTGTCTAGTATACTTGACTTAGTTTTATGATCGTTTAAACTCTGGACCAGATACAGAGTTGAAAACCATGATTGATTGTTGAGAGGTCAGAGATTTTCTTAGCCTTTCTCTTTCTCTAAGTCAGTATCTGTGTGCAATAGGAAAAAGCAAAGTATTTTTCCTGCATGCTGAGGCTAACATGCATTTGATTCATGAACAATAAAATCTATAATTATGGTAATATATTTCCCCAGTGTAACAATCATGCCACAAGCATCCTGTGCTCCTTGGTGCTGATCTATTATGTTTTGTAGAGCTAGTTACCCGTACACATGCCTTATTTCTGATAATATTATTATATACATCTTTTAGCAAAGTTTATCACATTTCTAAGCTTTTGCATCATTTTTTTTTNAAATAAAATATTNATTATGAAAAGATGTAAATGCTCTTGTCAAGTATTACTCTTATTACTTTAAAATTTCCATTATTTTTTATGTAATGCTGCAGGGTCAAAGTTTCAGTACGACAATTACCTTCCTAACTTGGATCATAAATGCAAGAAAGATATTTTTATTGGGAGGATTAAAAGTCCTTCAGATGAGAGGTGGAAAAGAATAAGACCTAGACCCACAAAGAATCAATATGCTGGTCAATACTATATATGTAAAGGTACTGATCCCTTATCTTTATAAATTCTTTATACATTCTCATACTAAATGAAACTAGTATGAAAAATTAAATTACATTTTTTACTTTGCAGTTTTGTAATTTTGGGTTGGTCCAGACTGTAAATAGTTGTGGGGGAAATATAAATGCTATTTTTTATCTTTAGAATTATGTAATAATTTATTGTGGGTGAAGCTTGGTGTATGACCATTCAAGAATAGAGCAGGTTGTCAAACTTCTAAAAGAAAAATCAAACTGGCTTTTTATTTAATCATGTTTTGACTTCCCCCAATAGATGTTGCCCAAGGCATAGAGTGCACTTACCCTGGATATTGCACTTTTGCATATTGCCAAGAAGAAATAGACGTGTGGACTGTGGAAAGGAAAGGGACTTTCTGTAGAGATGTTCTTTTTGGAGGCAATGGGAAAATCACCTTCACAATCCCCCATCTTTTGCAGGAATACTGTGGAATGTTTGTCTTCCTTTGTGAGGTAAAGGATGCACTTGATTTGTGTCCTTTTAATACCTATAGCATTGTGTTATACTGACTTGTTTACTTTTGTTACAGAAATGTTTTGACCACAAACCTAGAATTATTAGCCAACAAAATAAAGACAACAAATCCACATGTTCTCATCCTGTATCAAAACATGGGTTTGAAGAAAATAAGTGAGTATTAACAGGATCTATTCCAGGTTCAATAGGCTCTTAATTCAACTAGATATTACTGCACACTAGTTTTTGACTAAACATCTACATGTCAAATGATACATACAGGGTCTGCATACAGTATTGTGTAATTGGTGCCATCTTTGCAGACTTTAGTGCATTGTGTTTTTAGTTACCCTGGCTAATGAATGGGATTTATGTTTTATATGCAAGGTTCTTGATTTGCTCTGTACTATACTAAACTTGAACTAACTAATTTTTTGTCTCCTAAAATAGGTGTCTTGTTCACATGTTCAGAGACACTGTTGTAAAGTACTGCAAAATCCGTCCAATCGCCAGTCATTTTGTGCTTGATCTGTGTCGACATGAAGTGCGCTATGGATGCTTAAGAGAAGATGATTGCTTCTATGCTCACAGCTTAGTGGAACTTAGAGTCTGGGTCATCCAGAAAGAAACTGGTGAGGTTGCCTGATGAAAACATCTATTAATAATAATTGAACCTGTATCCACAATAATATAACGTCTCACAGTTATTTTTGTATTTGTTTTTATTTCACATAGGAATTTCTTTTGAAGAAGTTGTACAGGAATCCCAAAAGTATTGGGGAAAGGAATCAAACACACTTAAGCCTCAGGTACAGAATGAATTAATAATACTGGAAAAGTATTTTCCTTGCACTACTTTTATGTGCAAAATGTGCCCAATGTATTTGAATCCTATTTTTTTCTGGGGGGGGCCTCTTAATATCCCTGATCAATGACGTTCAATGTGTACTTAACACACAATCCTCAGCAACATTTCCCTTTATAATTCAGTATAGAGCNACCTTGTGGATGAGTATGTGATGGCAGCATATTACTGAAGGTTTCTGGGATTGTTCTGGGAATGTTTACAGATAGGGAGATAGTGTGAATCATTCTGATATGTACCCAGATTTATGACCCTTATCATTTACACACCAGCCTCACTGAAAAAGCAGTGCATAAATAACTATTGTATGTAAAGTTAAGCCAAATGTAGCAACACCCACATAACTTCAATCTAGATCTGAAACTGTTTCTCTATAAATTGCTTTAGAAAATAGGCTTTAATAGAAATTACATTGTTTTTTCTTAATTACAAGTAGGTTCTATTATGTAACATGTTAAATAAAATTGGCTAACTACACAGTATAAATTAGTTGTAGCTGTTGCAACAAAAACTGTGATCGTCTAGGTATAATAATCTTACCTTCAGGTATAGGCTTCAGCTTAAGGAATTTCAAGAGGGGTTTCATATTGTCCTGCATTTTGTCTATGCATAATAATAATATTCACTTTGCAAACCTGTATATTGGTGTTAAAAAATTTGTGTGTACCATTGCTTATTGCTTTCTGTGGTTTATGAATCGTGACTTACATTCGGTATTTGTTTCAAGCTGCTGAACATTCACAATAATAAAGGATATCCAAATTTTAACATTAAGTTTGTTTGTGGCCAATGCTGGAGAAATGGCCAAGTGATTGAAGCAGACAAAAACAAAAAATATTGTAGCGCAAAGGCAAGGCATACGTAAGTAAATAATCCCTATTCATATAGTATCAGTGCTGCATGTTACATTTGTTTTCCCATCAACTGGCTTGGCTGTCATTATGTACTAACAGCATATATTTCTTTTAGGTGGACTAAAGATCGCCAAGTTGTGCTTGTGATGTCAAATGAACGTAAAAAATGGATATCTATCAGACCTTGCCCCTCAAAGAAACCAGTCCCAGTTCAGTTTGAGGTGATTTTAACATGACTTCTTGTGTATGAGACAAAATATATTTTAACACTGAAACAGTTTCATAAATTATTTTAAAAGCATGGACAGTATATCATCTGTTTAATAATATGAGGACAAGAGTGTGAAAAGGTATTTGTATACATCTACATTGAGAATTTTGTCATGTAAACAAGACAAGCCATACAAAGTCCAATGTGTAACAAATTAAATATAGGTTACAGAGATCAGCTGGTAAACAGACACAACTCCATTTTCAGAACTATGGGCTGGATTCAGCTTTTCACTTTCATGACTTACACTCATGAGTTACACTCTCATGGGCAAAACCATGTTGAATTGCAGGGGGGGTAAAATTAATGCCAGTGCATGCAGGGAGAATACTTTATTGTTGCATGTTGCACACAGATACTGACCAGCGTTACTGTTA
>JABWIB010000259.1:26263-37432 GCA_016617825.1 Platyplectrum ornatum
TTTTATATACACACTGTGTGATGAAGGGACTAGTGGCTTGTTTTATATACACACTGTGATGAAGGGACTAGTGGCTTTTTTTTTATATACACACTGTCTAATAAAGGGACTCGTGGCTTGTTTTATATACACACTGATGAAGGGACTAGTGGCTTGTTTTACATACACACTGTGTGATGAAGGGACTAGTGGCTTGTTTTATGTACACACTGTGATGAAGGGACTAGTGGCTTTTTTTATATACACACTGTCTAATAAAGGGACTCGTGGCTTGTTTTATTTACATACACACTGTGTGATGAAGGGACTAGTGGCTTGTTTTACGTACACACTGAAGAAGGGACTAGTGGCTTGTTTTATATACACACTGTGTGATGAAGGGACTAGCGACTTGTTTTGGATGCACAGTTGACTCATGACTTTTGACATTTTGGAGTCCACACAAATACCAACATCCTAGCTTTTGGGGGCAATGTTGCCTATAGGCCCATGTATCTTGTTCTTAAAGGGTACCTCTACCCCAGGAATTGTGAGGCGGAATACTAGCATGTTTAATTGCGTAGTACATGTGCAGTCTATGCAGTACCTCTTACTGATCAGTGTGTGTAGTTTTCACACCTCCATAAAGGTACAGAAATAAACAGCGGGGTAGGAAGGGGGGCATAAATGTTCTGATGATAGTTGTGCACACCGTTATGTACTATCCTGGTTTCTGCACATACTATTTCTGGTTGTCCTTTTATTATATATCTGTCTGAATGTGGATACCTTTATGAATGGGGTGAGTGGTTCTTCGTATACAAACTAAGGTCTGATCTGGTCCTATGTTTTCTGCTTTTTATATATGTGGCTAGAATATTATTTGCATTAAGTATTAGTCAGCTGGAGCTGGGTAATGTTTTTTTCTAACTTTTTGACCAATTGGCCCTGGATATCTGATCATTTCATACTTTATTTCTGCAATGCAGTTTATACCTATGCCCTTATTAAATCAAGCACAGGTTTTGGTCATGCTCATTTGTTCACTGTGCTACCCCAGGTTAAAAGCCAGCAGCGCCATTGTATACGGTATTCCATTTGCACCACTGGCGAGCTTCACTAAATAAGGTGAAATCTGTGAGGCGAAACACAAGGCAAAATGTCTTCCTTTTTATTTTGTTTTCACTCTGCACACAGAAATTGCTGGAGCACATAGACAAGTTAGCAATTTTTTGTCGTGAGCTGGTATTTCTCACTTGATCGATTTTTACGTCCTCAGCCACACATGCAACCCCCAGGCCTTATCTCATGTATTTTACAATGAAGAAGCACACTTTTCCAAATTAGGCTCCTCAGTTTCCAAGGAAACCAGAGTCATTTTGTCTTTTTCGTACCGGTGATGCACCTTTTTTGTCTCTGGCACTAGAGGAGAGAGTGGCTGATAGTGGATCATTGTTGGCAGTGACAGATCATTCCTGTTCAGCCTTCTAGCTCATAGAAGTCAGCATAGAGTCTGTAGGATAACTGCGTTTATTTTTTTCAAGGTGCAAAGCGCTATTATTTTTGAAAACTTGTGCTGCAGATTTCCAGCCACCCGCAAGAAGGCATGTCTGGGTTCAAGACGTGTGCTTTCATAATAAATAACGCCTGTGTCTGTCCTGTGATTGACCTACAAGCGACTATTTTGGAATGTGATAGCAAAATGGTGTCCCAGCTTCTGTCTGGTACCATTACCCTACAATGAGATTTTTGGTTTTCAACCACATGCGACTTTGTAAACAGGTCACTGGTTCTTGTCTCCTTACAAGGGCCTTGGGTTTTGTGCAGTCACTTTTTAGTGCAAGATAATTTGATGGCTATCTTCTTTTTTTGATGCATCCATTCAAGTTTCTATGATGAATTTTCCTGCGAGACGGGGAACTAATTTTAAAAGATTCTAATTTTTATTTTTTTTTCTCCATGGTCGATTTGATCCAAAAGTTCAGACGCACTGAGGTATTTGGGGGTTCTGGAAAGTACAATCAAAGCGCAATAGCTAAACACAGGACGAACACTTTTGCACTGAGAACTTGAGCTGTGGGCCTGCTCAGTTTTTGATGATCCAAACGGACACCTACGATATCGATGGACAAATACTAAACATCGAATATAGCCACACGATAGGTCAGAGGCTCGGTACTCAGGATTAGGCGTGCACAGATTGTGCGGTAATGAGGCTTGGTTCTCTGTATTGGTTAATTGACTTCAGCTTTGTGTCATCTTGGTCGGAGCTTAGATTAGGTTACAAAGCTTTACGACTGATGTAAACATCACACACAATTAGGCTTTAAGATTAAAAAAAAAAAAGAATCACAACCCCACCACCCACGCCCAGAAGAAAAAACTGATATCCCGAAGGCCACCAGTGAATGTCGGGAAGTTGGGGACACCACCACATTTCATCCCATGATGACTCCAGGAGAGGACATCACATCAGGCCCAGCGGTAGTCGAAGGTGTCCTTCTCCATATAGTCTGTCCAAGTGGATGAAGGCATGCTGCGGTACGGATCGAGGAGGATCCGGAAGCAGCGGATGATCAAGAGGCCGAGAAAGATGAAGAGCAGGAATACCAGGACAAAGGCGGCTTTCTGCTCCAAGGTGAGAGAAGACACTGGGAAGGCGGCCCCTGAAGTGGACATTGTTGTGCTCAGAATCTCCCCGGCCATTGTTAGAAGCATCTTGCCACCGATTGTGCACCACCTCTGAATCTGCAACAAAAGAAAGCTTTATGTAAAGTCATCGACCCTGTTAGATCCCTCATTGCTCTAGGTATCATTATCATATAAAAGAAAACCTAAATTAATGTGATATGCCAGAACAGAGGTTGTAATTGCTATATTTAATTGGTTTCATTTTCATGCTACGCTGTCCTGTGACTGCTTTAGCAACCACAGCCGTATGATGAAATGTGCAGAGATGCCTAGGCATGTCCTCTGAGATCTGTTTGATCTATGTACTTAAAGGTTCCAATCTCCCACTCTCTCAGATTTCTGTCCCAATAAGCTACCTTTAACAGATATTTCCAATATTACATACAGGGCTCGAAGTGGGGGTGTATACGGGGGTATGCCATACCGGAACTTCTCCCACTGATGTAAATGAAATATTACAAATCTCCATTGACCTCCATTATATTCAGTGTTTCCATACTTCTAAATGTCCAATTCTAAATGTCCACTTCAACCACTGATTACATATATATGGGGGGAAGATGCTAAAAATTAAATATAACCCAATATTTTGTTTTCTTTTAAAATTACAATTTGCTTTACTGCTAGTAAAATAGAGCTTCTCAAACTATAACACTGAAAATCTAATAGCAACTCTATAATGTATCTTGAATCCTCAGGGAATTTTTAGATGTTGTGGGCTGTAGCTCATCCCGTCAGTCGCCTGTTACCATGGTGAAAGTAACCAAAAAATTCTATTTCCTTATAATAATTTCCCATTGCATCTCTACCCATCTTCCGGACAGTTGAAATCTGCCCCCTTCCCTTCTGCCACCACTAGTTGGTTGTTGTGTTTTTGTCCTCTATCTCCTGTATGCTTTCCTGTTCCACCACAACAAAGACTTCCAAAGTTCTATGGTCCAAACAGAGGGCGACTCCTTCCCCCCCAGGTCTCTATGAAATAGACGGAAAATGGCAAACCATGTCATATCGTTGTCCCTTCATAGTGCAGAGGTGAAACACAGTTTTGGCGATAGTATTGTTAAAACTAATTAAAATCACTCCTAATTATTACAAATAATTAGCAACAGAAGGGTTCTCAATGTTACATTATCAGTATTCTGCAAATGGATCCTCCAGCAGAAGATGAAGGCAATGATCCTATGTAGCATCATAAAGGATGACTTCATTACCTGTTACTATATAAATCCATATAATTCTGTGCCTTGTGCTAAGTCTCCCTGTTCCTTCCTGTTCTACTGTTTCGCTATATTTAGTGAGGCTGCTTCCTGAGATCCCCTTAGGCTGTGATACGGGTATATCGTAGATATTGCAGTCAGCACACTGGGTCCATCTCTGTCACTTGTGATGTATCAGTACTTTCTCGCACTATTTAGAAGATGAATGGGGCAGATTTATCCATGGACAAAGGTTTTGCAAAGCTGAAATTAAATGAACGTGAAATACCTGAGCTATGTGAAATACTTTGTAATGACATTGGATTTTAGAGACGCCGTATTTTTGGGGAGGGAGTGGGTGCATTAATGTTTGTATTCCCTGTGGTATGTATGGAGTGATTTGCTGACTACACCCCACTCTCTAATTTCTCGTTATTTAATGAACTTACTTCATCTGCATTTTCCAGCAATGGCTGCCTACTGGCAAAATGGAATTGTGGTGATTTGAATTATGTTTCCCCTTCTCACTCCCCTCTTTTGTTTTTCCTCTACCTTACCCTTCTTGTTCTCTTTCTTTGGCCTAATTCACTAAGCGGTGAGATTGCAGTGAGATTGAAAAAAATGGGGATGTTGCCCATAGCAACCAATCAGATTCAAGCTCACATTCTCCAGTTTGTAAAATGAAACTGCGAGCTTGACTGGTTGCTATGGGCAACATCCCCACTTTTCAATCTCACTGCAATCTCACCACTTTGTGATCTTAGGCCTTGGTCTCCTGTTTTCTTTCTGCCTTCTATCATCTCTGGTTTGCTACCACTATTTTATTTCTTTCCTCATCTTTCTCCCTATCTCTATTTGCTCACATCTTTTCTCCTTTGTTCACGTTTTTTCCTTCCTCATTTCGCCACGTACTCATATTTTATTTCCCTCCTTTATTTACCATCTACCTCTCTACCTCAGAATTGCTGTCTTCTTTCCTTCCTCTTCCTCTGTATTGCTCTCATCCTTCCACTTCCTCTGTAGCTCTCTCCCTCAGAATCACTCTCTTCCTTCATCTTCCTCTCTATTGCTCTCTTCCTTCCTCTTCTCTATATTGCTCTCTTCCTCTCTCCCTTAGAATCACTCTCTTCCTTCATCTTCCTCTCTATTGCTCTCTTCCATTCTCCCTCAATATCGCTCTCTTCATTCCTCTTTCTCTCTACCTCAGTATCGTTCTCTTCCTTCTTCTTCCTCTCTATTGCTCTTCTCCTCTCTTCCTCAATATCACTCTCTTCCTTCATCTTCTTCTCTATTGCTCTCTTCCTCTTTCCCTCAGTATTGCTCTCCTCATTCCTCTTTCTCTTTCCCTCAGTATCGTTCTCTTCCTTCTTCTTCCTCTCTATTGCACTCTTCCTCTCTCTTGCTCTCTTCCTTCCTCTGTATCACTCTCTTCCTCTCTCCCTCAGTATGCCTCTCTTTCTTCCTCTGTATCGCTCTCTTCCTCAGTATGCCTCTCTTCCTTCCTCTTCCTCTCTATTGTTTGCTCCCTTACTATAGTTCTCTCCATTTCTTCCCTTTTCTACCTCTCTATTCCACTCTTTTAACATTTCTTGTTCTTGTCTCTCTCTTTTGCTCCTCTCTCCTATCTCCCTCCCTTACTCCTCTTGTCCATTATCTCTACTACTAAGAGGAATTTGAGCACTAGTTACAACATACATTCAGGCAGGGACCTAAATTTATTAAGCAGGGCAATTGAAAAGTGATGTTTCCGATAGCAACCAATCAGAATTGATCTCACATTCTCTAGTATGCAGAATGGGACTAAATGCTTGAATCTGATTGGTTGCTATGGGCAACATTCCCACATTTTAATCTCCCTGCTTAGTAACTTTAGGCACAGGGCCTCTAAAACCTTGTAACACCCTGTCTCTGGCACTGTATAGTTCTTGTTCCCAGACGCAGTGACTCTGATCTGATGTAAATGAGGTTAATGGGTCAGCTGATGTTCGAACCACTATTAACCAATTCACATCATACAAGGAAGGAAATGATTATTAGACCGCAGACATATTCATCTAAATTACAGAGCGTATCTCCGGCCAGTAATCCCAGCGCTCATCATGTCGGAGTATTTCAGTACACGGCAGCCGGAGATTACTCCTCATCGAATGTATGTCTGTAAATACATATTAATTATCCGCTTACCATAACACAACAGAGTCGCGGTCTGCCTTGGAGCAGCTGTTACATGGCAAAAGTTGGATGAGCTTCCAGCGCCGTCTGTAGATAAACATTTCTGTGCATTGGCAGCAGCCGCTGTTCTTTACAAGCTGCTGATTTATGACTTGTAAGACTTCTAAATATATTCAATCACTTTAGACCCATACCTGCCAACTGTCCCGATTTTAGCGGAACAGTCCCGCTGTCCCGTCTGCCTGTCAGTTTGTTCAGCTAAGGGGACAAACTGGTAGTTTAATGATCTTTAGCCTCTCTAACATTACTCTTAAGTCTTGATTGGTTGTAAATTGGAATGCTTTGTGATTGGTCAATGCAGATTTTCCTGTTACTATGAGCAGATGCAAATTGGAAAACATATTTAATCCAATTTGGGTAAAATTTTAAAAATTGTACTTATTGCTTAAGTATATTAAGTATTGCTTATACCATATATATCTTACATTTGGGGTTTCCTTTCCAATCCTACCTTCCTCTCTCTCTCTCTCCTTGTAATATACCCCCTCCTCTGTTCCTCTACACCCCCCTCCTCAATCAATGACCAGCAAGATTTGCTGCTGTAACACAAACGTGACCTTCGATTACCAATGTATTCTTGGAACGCAGGCCCTGAGCTCAATACCTGTCCTGAGGTTTGCAATAGGCATCTGAGCTTTTTTCCTCAGTCTCCCTCTATTACCACCACTTAGTCACTTCCTGGCCTTACACATCACAATGGTGGCAACAGCAGCGTCCACTCAGCCTCTATGGATTAAGCTGCCAATAAGTCATTTACATAGAGCGCCCTGCTTGTGGCTGCCGAAATGTCATCTGACATGCAGAACTTGGTGCTTTACTGACATCTGTGAATCATTTTACTGACAACCAGCCTTTCTTTTTGTTATTTTAGAGGCAAGTGCTGGATTTTTAAAAGTGGGATTGTAATACATACGAGGTACCTTAGAGGTAAGAAAATGGCACAACTATAATTTATATGTGGGAGGCACATACTCTAATGTGGTGCATATAAGAATACATAGTGTACCTCTAATATATCCTGTGTATATTATAGTATGTGCTCCAGACGTCTAGTATAATAAACATGTATTGGTGTACATGTAACATGTGGGGGATATTATGGGTCTGGGATGGCGTATTTTAGGGGTTTGTGAATAGCGCACTATATACCCGCATATTACACATAAATTATAGTAAGCCTTTTAAATATCCAAATATACTTTTATATTATGTGCCAACTTCAGGTCCCTAATTTAACCCACGTGTAGTAAGCCTAAGTGCTTCACTTACCTTGCAGTAAGTCTGTGTGAACGGGGTATAAGTAAGGTTACACCAATCCACATAACATGTGGTGAACTGGGCTTGTTGGTCACGGCTGTTAGTGACACTTTTCTGACAGATGGCAGTGGTGGGAGGTTGTAGCCGCCTTAATGTATTTAATACAAGATAAAGTATTCAGCTCAGCGACTGGTGACAGACAACAAATCAAACATGAGAAGGTGACAGGAGTGATAATTCATTATTCCGTCTCCTATAGATATATATAACAGACAATTAAATTGAATAATATAATCATAATGAGCGACCACTCCCGTTGCGTTCTGGGCGTGACTTCTCATTACAAATCGCAGTATACGGGTGGCGAAGGCAGACCCCCAATTGCTAAAAAATCAGATGTCGTAACCACAGACAACCTTTTCCAATTCTAAAATGTTAAAATCCTCTTACTAACCTGTTTTCTTACTGACGCGTAACAAACCATTCTTATTTGTTGACAGCGAATAATCATATTACAGACAGTTAATGAAGCTTTGTCTGCGCTCTTCACTAAAGAGAGATTAATCTGCGACCACCGCCGCCGTACCATCGCCCTCCGGTGCAATGCATTATTCCCAGCTGATGCCTCAAGCCTTTCCAGGCTGCATGGACATGTGAATAGCGCACTATAACACCCTCGTATTACATTATACGAGGCTTACGGGTGTCACCCCCTCCTCCTGTCCCCCCTCATGTCATGCATGCAGCTCATCTCATGTCAAGTGGCCACTGCAGAATCCTCCCGGACATTAGCCAGCCCTGAGACGCAGCTCCTTACCTGTTGATGAGGAACTTCAGTATTCCCATAACCGCACGCTGCCTTAATTTCTGCTTGTATTTGCTGCCAGCTCTCCTGGGATGCCGCCCCTCTTACCTCAGAGGGAGAGCGGCCGATGTACCCTCTCCATCTGCTTTCTGGATGCCCGTCTGCACTTGATGGTTGCTACTGGCGACTGGTACCTATAGCAACCCCAGAGCTGAGCATCTGTAATTAATTTGCAGGAGCCGGTGGATGCTGATGCCGGGAAGAGGTCTTGTAACCAGCCCACTCATCCGTCTCCCGGAGCAGAGAGGGTTATCCCTGCAGCTGTGATTGGCTCTCTGTGTGATGCCAGGCTGAATGAGCCCCTCCTATGGTCCGGAGACCGCAGGCCAACACACACACGGCTTACAGGCACAGGGGGACTGGCGAAGGAGGGGGCTTTAACCCTCTGAGTGCCAGGGAAATGTCTGCCTCGAGGCGATGCACAGCTAGCGGATGGGGTTAATCGTGATGGAACAGTAGAGGGATAGGACGTAACTTGTTGCTGCTGGTTGTGTTATATGCTCCCTGTGCCTGATCCCTTAGATTATTTTACCCATATCTTACTGAGAATAAGAACATTCTGTGGTTCTTCTAGATTGCTTATCATGGGATCAGACAGCCATGACCAATGTTCCCTGATCTCTGATGCCTCTCATCTGTCTTTCCTAGGGCTGCGTACAGAGAATACACAAGGGAAGAGGGGGATCTCTGAGCTGTCCCTATTTTATGTGGGGGTGATTTGTAAATACGATTCCGTAACCTCGTAACCTGCGCAAAATGCATCTGATGCCATATTATTATTACTTTCAGCATGTTACATGAATAGCAGTAATACGGTATTGAGATAAGAGGAGATGGTGGTCATAGCAGGAGGATACATGAGCAGAGGACCTTGTTCTTCAGAGCATACAGGGCTGCCAGGATTGTTACAAGGACTGGTGAGGCGTTGGTGCTGGAAGCAGTTGGGGTTGGTTAGTAGAGTTGATCGGATTCAGGTTCCGACCAGAAAACGGACCCTTCGGCCTAAATCTACTAATCGGTGATGTTGAAAAGTGGGGATATTGCCCATAGCAACCAATGAGATTCAAGTTCACATTCTCCAGAGCCTGAATCTGTTTGGTTGCTATGGGCAACATCCCCACTTTCCAATCTCACTGCAATCTCATCGCTTAGTAAATATGGGTCTTCTATTTTTATCTATGGTATCATTGTGTATTTTCTCACCCACGCTATGTAGACTTTCTGTACGTTCCAAGGTTTATGTGAGGACAGATTGGCATTTCTAAGCCTGTGTGAGGCTTCAATGGCAGGGGAGAGTCTGATATGGAGAGGGAAAAGATTCCAGGTGCTGGGATCAGCCTGAGAGAAGACTCTATGGCAGTGTAAATAGAGGAGATAAAAGTGTAGCTGGGCTATATAAAGGCATGGAGGATTGGGTAATATCATTTCATGCCCCTCACACTTCTGTAAGGATTTGGAAGTTAGCCCAAGTTAGTTGCGAGAAATCTCTAAAATTCTAAAAGTTATCCTCAACACGAAAGAGGAAAATGTTGGCACAGCCCCACATTATATGTTAGTGCTATGTACCGTGTTTCCCCTATAATAAGACCTATCCTGATAATAAGCCCTACCCTATTTTACAGTAAACTGTCTAAAATAAGACCTCCCCCGAAATTAAGCCCTATCTAAATCAGTACCAAAGTCGGGGAAACGCGGTAAATGAAAGGGAAAACGTGGGGCTCTCCATGTGTAAACCTGGGGCTATGTCTATGCTTTAACTGCATAGGCATAGCCAAAACATGGCAAAACATGCTGGGACTTGTAGTTTCAGTATTGATACTGTATATTATACCCAATATTACATTACACATAGAACAGAAATATGGACCATGCAAGAGTTTCTGTGACAAGGTGGAGCCAGGAGTTACTTTGCCATCTAGTGGCCATAAATGGGTATTCTTAATAATATATAAGTTCACCGTCTACCTGCTCCTTGCAGTACTCCACCCCATGGTGTTTTCTGTGAACCTGAAATCATAACACGGGGCAGAGCAGTGAAAATACACAAGGTTGTCAATAGTCATCATCAGGGAATCACCATGAGAATTAGGGAAGTTGTCCATAGTCATCATCTGGTTTTCACCCCCTCTGGCCAGAACTGGAATCCGGGCAATCTCCTATCCATAGTAGGTCTTGCAATGTATGGTCCAGTTGTCTCCAGTGTTTGCCCACAGGTTGGTCAATGTCAGACATTTCATTAGTCTTCTGATGGTTTTGAAGATGTACAGTAATTGGCAGGGGCATTTAATTAAATAGATGACAAATTGGGCAAGTGATCACCTATCTAATGTAGGATTTGATCATTTGTTAATGGATGAATGGAGAATGAAGGAAGGGTTGGAAGTGTGGGTGTATATGAGGATATTCCATAACGTCACTCCTCTCACTGATTTTATTCAAATGTTATTTATTATACGATCACTTCTATTATTTTCTATGTCGTCATACCACCACTTTCAAATGCCCACTGATCTTATTAAATATAAAGAATGATGTACTAGATAATAGTATGTGGGCAGATGGTGATATTGATTCTGATTTTGTTTATATGTGATGTTGTAGCCTCTTGTTGAGTCAGCGATGAGCTGGTTCAAGTCTTAGAGATTCAAACCCACCCAAACATTGCGAATACAAACTGGCTTGGGTGTTCCTAACAGGTCTCTGAATCCAAAACAAGGCTAAACGTCATAATCCCAGTGCATAATTCACTGTGTCCTGTGATCAGACAGCTGCGTCCAGTATCAAGCTGCTGTTTCCAGTGAAACCAAGTCTGGTAAAAACTAACCAAAACCCAAAAAAGTCTCCATTGTCCACAACCAACGTCTGCAGCGTCCAGTATCAAAGCCTGCAGTGTCCAGTACCATAGTGTACAGTTTCCAGTACCAAAGTCTGCAGTGTCCAGTACCAAAG
>JABWIB010000259.1:38935-51809 GCA_016617825.1 Platyplectrum ornatum
CTCCAGTGTCCAGTATCAAAGGCTCCGGTGTCCAGTACCAGAGAGGGAAAGCATTGTGATGGAGGAGAGGGAGCTCTGGGATAAAAGGGGCAACAAAGTAAAGTATAAGCATTGGGAGGGGGTATCAACATTTATCTTGCCTTCAGGAGACTGGAATAAAGTTACGTTTCTGTAATCATATGTATATGTACCCAGACGGGTGTACGTTTTGTGGGGATGAGGAAGGGGGTGTTTTTTCATATTTTGCATTTTAAGTTTTTATTTTGTTGAAGTATCTCAGAAGCCTTTACTCCACAATAACCAGAACAAAGGTATGGAATTAAAAGTCTAGTAAACTTTATTAAGTTACAAGTGGGCAAAACCATGTTGAATTGCAGGGGAGGTAAATTTCATCAGTTGCAATCAGTATTACAGGTGAGAGATGATGTTTCCTAGTCTAATAACAGTGTAACAGTAACGCTGGTCAGTATCTGTGTGCAACATGTAACAATAAAGTATTCTCCCTGCATGCANACACTGACATTCATTTTACCTCCCCTGCAATTCACCATGGTTTTACCCACTAATAACTTTCCCCTGTAAGTTCAATAGAATTGGCATATTGGTATCAGTTGATCTGATTTATAATTGTTGGTTTTTCACTTTAGCCTTTTGTTTCCGGTGGTTATTATGGATGTTGGCATGTTTTATTATTTAGTTAGTTATTGGAGGCTTTGGTTTCAGATTCCTCTACAATTATACATTCTGTCATTATCAGCACTGCAACCTCCACCATTATCGACATCACCTCCCCCAAATCCTTTTTCAATGCCTGGGATACGGTGATTACATTTTAATGATTTATATTATGTACATGAAGCTTTACATCATCCAGCCTTCACAATTGCAGTTATCGTCATCCATCTCATACCACACATATGAGAATATCATGATATATTTATGATTATTGATTTGGAACAATGCGTCACACCGCCAGCTTACATTTTTATGTTTAATTCTATATACCATGTGTTCTGCACCAACAAGAGCATGGCAGGTACATGCACTATGTCCCATGCAGGATCCCATGCTTAATGACCACTATGTGTGTACGTGTGCACAGGATGGATGGGGAAGGAGTTGAGATGAGATTGAATTCCTCAAGAAATACAGCTAAATATTTGTTGTCTATATATATAAAAATATGGGAAAGTATGCCCATATCTCCCTATTTATGCCACTTACTGTTTTATTATAGCATCACTTTTCTACCCGATGCTGTACCTGACAAGACAGCGGATGCATGGCCTGATGGAGGTGAGTGTTACTATGTCCCTTGAGAAAGGAGCAGGGACGGTGGAGGGTAAGATTCCCAGACTGCTGCTATCATTGTCACCTATGTTATACAAATATCTTCCTGCATCTGTTCTGCCACTGACCAGTCACTCAGTATAGTGATTTTACCTGCACTGTATATAAGACATGTCTATGATTTATTCTGCTTGATATAGAATGATACTGTCCTGAAGGAGAATAATATTCACAGTCTATATAGTATGTATGTGGAAGAACACAGGGTGAATGGAAGACAATATTAAGATTTATTATTATTAATGGTAACATGAATCCCCTCTCTTATAATCCCTGGATCATCTGAATGAAGAATACCAAAGTGAATCACGTGCCTGGTGTCTGCGATCAGACCTCCGCAGCAGGTGAAGGGCCTATGGGACAACAACCACCACTTGTCGCTTTCTGCTCACCCTGTAATCCAAGATGAGGGAGACAGAGAAATACTGCCCAGAGAGGTGAGACGCAGGCCATGAGGACTCTAATCATTGTTAGGGGAAATTTCCTTCTATTGAGAATGACAAAATAATATTGTGATTGAGAACACTGTATATATATATATGTATATTATATATATTTGTAAGCAATCAGTTGTATCTTGTGCAGAGCAGTGGAAATCTGGATGAGTTAAAACAACATGCCACTTAGTGCAATAATGAAAACACATTTATTAAATTAAAAACTTGAATCAATAAAATGATCAGCAGAAAACGTTTTAATAGCTTAAATATCTTAACACACATTTAGAAGACAGTATTTTGAATTGCTAATTAGTGTTTAATACATGTATCCAATTCCTAATATGTAAGGAGACAAAGTTACAAAGTTATTGTACAATCATAGGTAATAATCCCCAAATTGGACTAGTGTCACAAACTCCATCTGATGTTTTATATCAATAGAAGAGATAAACATGCTGCTTTTTATTAATTTCATACAGCCTCATGTTCAGGCTTGTCCTTATTTTAAGGTGTTCTTAGGTGGTTTCAGTGAGTAGATGGTTAAAGTGCGATCTGACTACTACTGACCTGATTCAGAAGATTGAAATTCCCCTTTTAAAGTTCATAAAGGTCCCTTAATTGGACTCCTAGAATTCTAGCAGTTAAGTCCCCCAATGCTAGATACATATGATGAACATGAACATCAACAAATCCTAGAAAAAAGGGGTATTCGGCGCTCAACTCTAAACCCAAAGGCAGTTTGACTCTCAATGCAAGCTGATAGCTTTCAAATTCTGAGCAGCTCACAATATATAATAATAACTGGAGCGCTTTTTCCCCCCACTATTTATTATACTTAGTATCTATAGTATATATACAAGTTTTTAAAAATATATATAAGAATATTATTAAAAACAATTGCACACACAATTGAAAATGGAACTGTATATGGGTTGTGAGCAAAAAATAGATTTGATGGTACTATATAACGACTGCGATCGAAATGCAGCCTAATGGTGGATGTAATATGCTCAATGTTAAATTCGGAGTTGGGTTGGGGAATTAAGATGTGCTTCTTCCCATATATCAAAAGGCAGAGATTATAATATAATCAGGAATTGGGCAGCACGGATGGCTGAATGGTTAGCGTTCCTGCTTCACAGCTCTGAGGTTGTAAGTTCGATTCGATTCTGTGTGGAGTTTGTGTGTTCTCCCCGTGTCTGCGTGGGTTTTCTCCGGGTACTCCGGTTTCCCCCCACATCCCAAAAACATACNGGCAGGTTAATTGGCAGTTGTCTAAACAATTGTCCCAAGTGTATGTGTAATTACCCCTATGTATCAAATCCCTAATCTCCCTTAGAATGTAAGCTTGCGGGCCTCTTCCCCACCCATTCTGTCTGTCTGTCTGTAATCCCCATTGTAATTGTAAAGTGCTACGTAATCTGATGGTGCTATATAAAAACCTGTTAATAAATAAATTAATAAATAAATATAATCCCAGCCATCACATTGATGCTTTTTCGTAGTTTGGTAAATTATGGCCAGTAGTCGTAGCGATGTTGCTCCTGTCAGGAGTTTCTACTGGTTCACTTTGTTGTTATTTGTGTGGCTGTAGGCTAATAGAATGGTTCCTCCGATGATCCAAGTGTTATGCCGTAGATACAATGTAGCCGGTTTATGGCTGACTCTAGCAGTGTCCCGGGTAAGCTGCGATTCGGAGGGGGTATGGAATGCAGCGTGAGCTCCAGCAGAGTGTTTCCGTGAGGTCGGCCTCCCATTCAGATTTGAGTCGGTGGGGTGTGTATTACAGCGTGAGCTCCAGCTGTGTATTGCCACAAGCTCGGTCTCCCACTCAGCTGCAGGTCGATGGAAGTATGTAGCGTGAATTCTAGCAGCATATTGCCCACTCAGCTGTGCTGTAAGCTTTCTATAGTCAGACGCCAATTCCAATGGTGTATAGATTGTGGATCTCACTTAGGTGGTATAAATATCCAGCAACAGATCAAATACAATATGTGTGTGCAAGAAGGAAGGGGCCAATGTGATGACCCCCTTCCTAGGCCAGGCCAAATGGCGAGGGGCGCCCCGATCACACGTCTTATATATTAACCCTTAAGGTCGTGGTCATACGTGTCACCCTGGAATGTTGTCTCGGCCGTGCCCACATATGCCTGTAGGAATAAAAAAGGATGCGGCCTGGAATCAATTACAATAATGTAGTATATCGCGCCCTGCCCGTCCCAGCACTAACACCAGCCGATACTGATGCAGGAAGCGCGGACAGGAGACGCACCCCGCAACCGACACCCTCTTAACCAATCATCACACCAGGGTTTGCAAGCTTCAAGATTTATTGAAGAAATCAACTTATCTGACTTAGTTACAAACCATAAACATTATGGCATAAAATAAATGACATTTTGCTAAACTTTAGCATCAATTAGACTCACTTTGTGGCATGTTACAGTTACAATAATCAATAAATCACCATCACATAGACAAACATTTAACACTGAGTCCTTGTTATGAACACTTTCTATACCCAGGAGCCATTGGGTACCAAACACTCTCACTGTGCATCTCTCGTATCAGAGCTCTTCCTCTGTCAGAAGATAAAGAAGGGGGATGTAGATAAAGCGAGGTTGACAACGCGCAGGGATGTTTCAGTCCCGGGATGAGTCTTTCCAGTTGATGACTGCTCCGTTTGGATTACAGTCCTCCTCCGCCTAGCATGAGTATAATGGTAGCAGACTCAGGTACCCTTCTCAATTGAGGTAGTACTCGGGAACTGACCTGAACTCATCCCGCTCTCTTCACTGTCACCTCCTGTGACAGACTTCCCAGACGTAGGCATCGGGGCAGCAAGGTGAGAGTCCCCAGTCGGATCGAACTCACGATTTGGTGAAATTGCAGGTTCTTCCCCAGTGTTGTCATCCTTATCCGTGGGTGAACTTTCGCCCATGCCGCAAACGCAGGCATATCCAAACAGTTCCGACTCCTTGTCCCAAACTTTGGTGGGGAAGGCTCCAAGTTCCTCCGCTCTCTCGGCGAGTGTGGCAAGCCACTTAGCACGGTGGCGATTTGCACAAGCCTGACCCTTCTTGCGGTTGGGATCTCTTGCACACAGCCAGTCCAGCTCCTGGTTTGTCAGTACAGCAGACTCCATCATGATGATCTCCATCAGTCTTGGCCCAGATCAAAACCATCAGACTGTCAGCAATGTATAACAGAGACACAAAGATGAAGGCCTTCTTCTTATTTGAGACAAGACTTCACAGAACTTTTATACTAACACTCAGCAATTATCACGATAGACCACCCTCGTGCACATATCATGGTATCATACATGTGCCTGACCCAGCACCTGCTAGCTGGTCAGTAGACAGTAAACACATGTTTACTCTCCTTCACCTCAATACATTGTAACAAGCAGAGTTCTGAATGTATCCCTTGTGATGCCAGGGTATCACACACACACACATATATCATTATTTTATCTTTTAACGTTATTGTTACTGTTTTCAGTTTCAGGGGTATATTTACTAAGCGGTGAGATTTCAGTGAGATTGGAAAGTGGGGATGTTGCCCCCAGCAACCAATCAGATTTTTGTTCACATTCTCCAGAGTGTAAAATGAAACTGAGAGCTCAACTCTGATTGGTTGCTATGGGCAACATCCCCACTTTCCAATCTCACTGCAATCTCACAGTTTAGTAAATATACCCCTCAGTGTGAAGCAAGGCTCCAGAACCACAAGTAAAGGAAAGGATAGCTGGACACATGCAGGAATGGATAGTTGGAGGCATGCAGGGCCGAAAAATTTGTATTGAGTGGTGTTTACTGTATTTTATTCTAGAAATTGATTTAATGGTCTGGTTTACTAGGAGGCGGGTAGTCAAATCAGGGGTATAGTTTTAACAGATGTTGTATCTGGGGTCAAATCTTAATTGTGGCTCAGATCTGGGAAAGTGATGTTTAACATGGTCTTATGTGTAGTCTAATCTAATGTTTAATAGGGGTCAGGAATTGTTTATTAAATGAGGTCATATGAGGTCGAAAACATCTGGGCCTAAATCTAAATGTAAATCTAAATCTCCCTGCTTAGTAAATATAGGGTCTAATTAAATGTGAGATAATCAGAAAACTAACAGCTAACATATTTAAATGGACAATGGATGATATAACATAGAGTTGTTATCTGACTGATTTCACAATGTTTCATATTATATGGGCTATATACAACCAACATATCTAACCCAGGCCTATATGATATTATCATTCTCTATAGAAACCCTCTGGCCAACATTTTCATGTGTTTGCCCACCAGGCCAAAATTTGCCAGCCTGGTGGGCAACTTACAATCATGGGAACTTACAATCTTTGTTTAGTGTTGGCACTGACTATTGTGCACACTTAATATTGGGAGAGTATGTACGGGTGCATTGTTTGGTTAACTGTCACTTCATATTGTGAGTAAAGTTATGTAAGATTATTGAATTGTATATATCCGATGATGTAACTAATAAAGGAGGCCACTAGAGGGAGCTATCGACTCATTTACCTGTACAATGCTTTGTATCGTGTACATACCAGATGCTGTTTCTGTAATACTGTGCTAGAAGATTTGAATGGTGCACCTCCTGTTATCCAGTGTCTGAGTTTTTGGTCAGTGCAGTTCCTGTAATCAGGGGCGCCGTGTGAGGTGAGGTAGAAATTACCCGGGTACAGGTCTGCTAGGGGGCCCACACTGGTGCTTACTTCCTATATTTTAGACCTATCTGATAGTGATGGTCTTTCAATGGGGTATACAGGTTCCCCATTGCCTAGCAGCAGTAGCAAAAAGCCTGGATAACCAATTAAAGCAAAGCTGTTGTCAAATTTGTCATTCACGGCAGAGTGTAATAGAGAAGAGAAGCAGAGAAAAGACTGAAAAGGTAAGTAAAGTATGTTTAACCCCTTAATGATGGCGTCTATTTTGGGCCAAAAGATACATCCCTATTTTTCAAATCTGACGTGTCACTTTATGTAGTAATAACTTTTTAATGCTTTTACTTATTCAACTGATTCTGAGATTTCTGTTTTTTTGTGACACATTGTACTTTAAGTTAGTGGTAAATTTTGGTTGATACAATTGGTGTTTACTTGCAAAAATGCGCACATATCAACAAATATCGTGAAAAATATCATAATAACTAGTAATTACCATATGTCTACTATATGTTGGCATCATTTGTTACTTCTTAGGGTGGTAGGGGGCTTATAAACTTAAAAGCAATTTTTTCATTTTCAAGAAAATGTAAAAGTTTCAAAAATTCAGGGGCCAGGTCACTTTGGATGTGACTCTGAGGGGGCTGCGTATTAGACACCCACATAAATGACGCCATTTAAAAAAAGGAACACCTCAAAGTATCCAAAACAGCACTCCGGAAGTTTGTTAACCCTTTAGCCGTTTATTTTGGACCATTGTTAAGCAGGACAGATGTTACCCATAAGACAAAACTTAAAATGTAATCCCCTGATTCTGCAGATTTTAGAAATATCCCATATATGGTTGTAAAACGATGTTTGGGTACACCGTAGGGGTCAGAAGTGAAGGAGCGGCATTTTGCATTTTTGTGCAGATGGAATGGTTGTAGTGCGCCATGTTGCATTTTCAGAGCTTCTGGTTGTATCAGTAGAGTAAAATCACCCAACAAGTAACACGATATTGTAAACTACACTTCTCAAGGAACTCATGTACGGGTATAGTGAGCAGTTTGGCCCCACTGATGTTTCCTTGTCAGGGCGGGCATTGATTAACCTTTAATTTTTTAACATATAATTTTTTTTTTTACAGATTTTCATTCATCAAAAGTTGGCATAGTACTAAGGCAGTTAAGGCTGGCTTATCTTTAATAATCATTTATGGGGATGCGGGGGTAGTGGTTGTTGTACAAGAACGCAGAATTTCTTGGAGGCCCTGTACTATGAGGCTTTAATTGATGCAGGTCCTGTAATCAGGTTTCTGAAATTCAGATTGGTGCAGCTCCTGTATAATAGCAATCTACAGTATCTGCTAAAGGTACACAGCAGATCAGGAGTCCCTATAAATGCCATGATGTAAAACTGAAATTTGATATGGTGCATTTTCTTGTGATTGGATGATTACATTATTTTTTATATAACTGTCCTTATTTTTATTTCACTTTTCAAATATTTTTTATTCTTATTTGTTCATATTAAAATAAAAAAATGTTTTTCTGCACAACATGACCAAATAATAAAATGAATATACAGCAATAATTTGTGCAGTTCCCCTCTCTGACCACTAGATGTCATTGTAAGCTCAGGCATGGGGAACAGGGACGTATAGAAACAGAATATATTAGAGGTGAATGGAGCTTTATAGTACTTCAGTTCAATCATACCCCCCAACTGTCCCGATTTTAGCGTGACAGTCCCGCTTTTGGGGGACTGTCCTGCTTTTCCTCCCCCCCTACCAGTTTATCCTGCTATGGGGACAAACTGACAGGAAAGTGGGGAATTTTTATTTTTTTTGCAAGTTGTGCGGGGTTTGGCCGAGACGGGGGCGGGGTTTGCCGGGGCAGGGGGAAGGAAGGGAACAGGGGAGAGAGCCGTGGCTCTGCAACTCCAGTGCTATATCATGTAAAAGTCAGCAGCACTTTACATGATATTACAGTGGAGCTGCAAAGGCACCAGCATGACCAGATCCAGGAGTTGCTACGCCACTGCCCTCTTGTACCTGGTCATACCTCTTCATCCACTTTCCCTTTCCTGAAGCTCTTCTACATTCCCTTTTCTGAAGCTCATCACATTTGGAGTTTGCACAAGCTGCAATACATGACCGCAGTTGTCTAGGTGGAGTGATGCTTCAGGCCATGAACCCCCAGGAGGGAGGAAAAAATAAATATAAAAACCCCCTACATGTTACGTCTACAATCTTGGGATTAACCCCTATTATGCAAGGGGTTAATCCCAACAGTCACCTAGTCTGTTATATACTGATTATTTCCCATTGTTACCTCACCTATTACTTATATCGTTATCTGCCACCACCAAGGTTCATTCAGGCAGTGCACACACTGGGGCTGATTCAGCCCTGTGTCTCCGCCAGCCTGTTACAACTACAGTATATTGCGTTTATATACCAAGCTATTTGGTACCTGAATCCGTAAGTTCCAAATCCTAGGGTAAGAAATTAAAGGATAAATGTCACAACATTACATTGCATATTTGTTATTAAATTTTGAAACCACAAAAAAATAATACTTTTATATGTATGTTTGTGTTGTGTGTATGGTATGTGGAACATTCAGTTTTCTGCCAGCAGCAGAACCCATGTGTCTTTCTATGTATGTAAATGCATGGATTTGTATGTATTGTATGCATCATTAAGGCAAGTTGGTTTTGGCCTCCAGGCTCTTTTCTTATGTATTTGTCATTAAGTACAGCCGATGGGATCCACTATCAAGTACTGCCATAATATTCGTTAGTCTAGGGGTAAATTAGTTATCTTGGACTAATTAAAAAAGAAAAATAAAGAATGCAGACATTTATACATAATATATACGTAACTGATGTAGAGTTTTAGAGAACCATAGCAAGTGGCCGCCCGGTCCTACAGAGTTGCATGTTTCTTGAGACGATTTCACTTGCAGAGGCTCTGACTTCTGTATCTGAAGCCACTGCAGTGATCAGCAGCAATCGCTGCAACATAAAGCCGGCATAGCACCCGCCAGATACTATGCCAGCTTTAATGAATGAGTCATGTGTATATATTTTTTAAATTCAGGCGGATGTGCCACTTGTACGCCCATCCATCTGCTAATTAACCTTTAAATCATGTCTGGCAGGTTAACTGCAAATGACTTCAGGTATATTGGTTCTGTGTAAACTTCAAAATGGATTGAGTTGTGTATAAATCCTTTAATTCATGGGCTCACTTATACCCCGTTCACACAGACTACCCTGGTAAATTTGTTTGTAACGAGCAGGGTTGTCAGCTGTGGATCTGAATTACCCTGGTAATTAACCCTGTTCACAGAGCTGAATTACCCTGGTAATTCACAAACTACCCTGGTCCTACACCGTTCACACTGAACCAGGATAGTTAGTAGTAATTTTAGCGATGTTCACACAGAGCACACTACCCAGGTAGTTCGTTCAACCCAGGAAGTTGGCTGAATTGGCCGGGTAATAGCCCGCTGTGTGAACAGGGTATAACTGACAATTATTTCTCCATTATTTCTCTATTTTTATTTTTATTATTTTTTATTATTTCTTGTTTATTATTTATTATTATTATTTTATTTTACATCTCATTGCATATAAATTAGATGTAAATAATATGTCTTAGTTGGAGTTTAAAATAGATAGCGTGCACTTTCTGTCTAATTCTCTGCAAAAATATTAACCAAAAAAAAAAAAGAATCTGAGGATACAAAAATTTAAATTTCTAAAGCATTCTACTTCAAAATAAGGGTTCATTTACATTCAAATTACACTTGAGTTGCAAGTTACAGGATATACAAAAGCATTTTAAAAATATACACAATTTTTTTTCAACTTCAATAATTATTGTGAACAGCATTTCAGCTAAAACTTTAAATTGCTATATGAAATAAGAATAGGTTGCTATAGTAATCCCGTATTATTACAATCAGGAAAAAAATCACAATCTAGAACCAATTTATCAGCAGTATTCATCAAAATTAACCAAACCACCAGTTATATGATTACAAAAAAATTTATAAACACTACATTGTGCATTTGCCCAAAAACTTGGCTTTATTGTATTTCACCACACAACACAATACAATTTAGAACATGCTATCCAAAACAGAGAATATTCTAATATTCCAAAGATTACACAACATAATTCTTAAACCAGCATCCTCAGATCTACTGACTTGATGGTACATAGAGTCATATTTGTACCAGAACTTCAAATGAATCTCTCCAGGTCAGAAACAGAATTTTGGAGCCATTTGATATAATGAAACTTGATGTCACAAAAGTTCTTATCCCTTAATGAATAGTTTTCCCTTTAATTGAAAATGTAAATGAGTTTCTTACTGAATATTGAATAGAAGTCTCTTCGGACCTGATACAAGCTTTGCAAGGTCCGCAATAGCGCAGCTCTGAATAGAGCGCAGCTCTGAATAGAGCGCAGGGAGAGGGGCATGCCTTATGGCCCGCAACCCTGCGCTATGTCAAAAAACGCAGAGGCTCCGGACGCTGTGTCCGGAGCCTCTGCTTGTCTGTCCTCACACGTGCCGGCTTTCATGAATGAAAAAAAAAAAATAAAATTAAAAAAAATATTATTTAAATAAAAAAAAACACAACACACTTTATTAAATATTTTATTTAATTTTATTATTTTTATTTTTTAAAATCTTTTTTTTAAACCTTAATGAGGCAGGTAATTGTCCATAGGACATTACCTGCCTCTTGTGTCCCTGCACTAAGCCCTTTCAATTAGCAGGGCTTAGCCCTTTTCTCATTTGCATTTGCCGGAGTCGTAGACGCACGGAGCCGGGCTTTACGCCCGACTCCGTGCTATTCAGAGACGATCTGCGCATGCGCAGATCGGCGAAACATTGCGTCTCCGCCAGCCTGGCTAGCAGAGACGCAGGGCTGAATCAGCCCCTTCATTCTTAAAATCCACTTGATAGCAGCGCTCTTTCATACTTCAATGTTTTGGGTTGCATAGACAGGCAGATAGACAAATAAGTTACATAGTATAGAAATAGATAAAAATGTGTTTCTCTCTCCAACAAATTAATGTATTAATATCAATTTATTCAGATGTACATTTAGTATATTCTTTTTGTTTGGATTTGGACACCGGTCAAATATTATATTATATATAATAATATTTTTATTGATCATATATATTTGGTTTTACATTGTATTCAGTTATTAATAAATTGAGAAATGAAATAGATATATATTTTATATTGTGCATGCCTGATGATTAGAATTCAGTGGGAAAATTCAACTGAAACTAGATTGAAACTAGAGTAACCTGCAGCCCATCTCATCCTCATGAGTACTGCCATGAGAATAATACACCCCTAGGGGGTGACATGTAAAATCCATAGATGAATAGCTTACACTGCTGATGCCATTTAAGTCCAAGTTTAGCACGCAACAGCTGATAGGGGGTCCGTAGGGGTGAAAATGAAAATATCCAAATGACAGACATTAATGTAAAATCCTTTAGTTTACGGGGTCACTAAGCTGGTGATAGTCCTGATGATATTTAAACACAGGTTAGGGCTTCTGTTGGATTTCCCGCTGGTATACGATAGACAGAAGTTTGACACAGGGAACCTGGTATGGACCTTCAACTGAGTGCATTTGGATGACCTCAAATCTCAATTAGATGGGACTGTCCATGGCAGGAGTTAGGGAAAAGATTGTGTGGCTTCTTGGATTGACCAAGAAGGAACCTTATGGACCAAGAAGTGGTCCTTATTTTCAAATCAAACCTCTTCTACATCGGATACAACAACAAGGATATATATATATATAATGGCTACGCACTGCAGAAATTTCCCACAAAAGCCCCCTCTTTTGTTATTAGATAGGGCCCCTAAACCCCCTCACCAGGCTTCACATTACCAGTGTAAAACTAATGTCTTTCCAAGATGTGCAACATTCATTACAGATGACATCAACCTGACACATGTTGTTATGTGATATGCTGGATATTATTCTTGTTTATGTCCATGGTTGCCTTTCACACCTGTTCTGCTCTCGCTCATGTCATAATCCACTGAACCAGCTAATACCAGAGCGTTCCTGTCTACTAAGTCGCTGGTCCAGTGTAGGACCCTAACCAGCCCTTAAACTGTACTTGCCATCTGAAAGAAGGCAGCCATCTTGTGACCTACCTATGACTTTCATCTGCAAGTGTGTGGCTCAAAAGTGCATTAAAGGGGACCCTTATGAATCTGGATTAGTAGCTTCCAGACTTCAGTAGATCATTTCAGAGGTAAAAGAGGAGTATTATGTGCCTGGCAGAATGGAACATGTTGGAGCGGGTGGTTAATACAACATAATGGCTCGTGTATAGCAGACCCTCCAACATGACCCATTCCA
>JABWIB010000259.1:57054-74963 GCA_016617825.1 Platyplectrum ornatum
TAATAACAGTGTAACAGTAACGCTGGTCAGTATCTGTGTGCAACATGCAACAATAAAGTATACCCCCTGCATGCAAACATTAACATTCATTTTAACTCCCCTGCAATTCAACATGGTTTAGCCCATGACACTGTGGGGCTGATCCAGAGTTGCGCATTGCGGCTGAATGTGCGTGTTTAACTTGTATATTTTTGCGTGTTTTCGCACTGCGCATAATCGTTCAAGGTGTAATCTAATGCTAATGATGTGCACATTAGCGCCTGCATGCCTCTGTGTCTCCGTGTTTTTGGACACTGATAAATGGGCGTGCCAGGATATTTTAATTAGATTTTGCGGTGTGTCCGGTGTTGGCATAGCTCTGCGCATTGCGTTTATTGAACATCTGAGGCTTATTGCCTGCGCCTGGCTAGGGATGGGGCAACTGGTATTTTTGCTATACTTTGCTGATAGTGCAGTGCTATCTTTGTTGTGTCACTGGTGTGCATTTTGTAAACCACATTTAGATAAATGTAAGCTAGAAATGGCAAAGTTGTCAAATGTGTTAAAAAAAATGTTTAAACATGATTAAATACTGCACACAACACAAACAAAAAATAGCATAGGGAAGTAGAAAAACTAAAAAAAAACAAAAAAAACATGATTCCAATAAGACACAAGACGCTAAACTGCGGGTCTATGGAATGCTTGCGCACTGCTGCGCTTTTTTGCATGCAATTCACAATAGCACATTTTGGGCAAAAAACACCACTCTGGATGTGTTACACAGGGCATCCACGCACGAATTACCTGCGCTACAACTCTGGATCTGGTCCTGTAAGTCATGCGTGTAAATCTGAATCTGGCCCATTAGGAGATCTGACACGTATCTTCACATTTCAGCCATGTGTAATCTTTTCTAGCAGAACTCTCCAGTCAGTGCTCAAGGTGTAATGTACATGAAATATCTTTCCTGAGGAGGTCTGTGCTCACAAGACAGGTAGCAAAAACCTGAATAATAAATATTCATGAGTTTGACCTTTTCAGAACACAAAATCCAACTCGTTGTCACCGTACCATCCTGATAATCACTTCTACCCATGTAAATACAAGGCTGTCTCTTATCTGGGTGTTGTGATATGTTTATTCAATAAATATAGCAGGTTTTCTTTCCATTAACACTTTGTGAATCATGTAGCATAACTAAACACTTCATAATGCAGATACTGGTGGATTCTGGGAAGTCACGTGACACTGGGCAGCCATGTTTGCATGTTGGCACCAATAGCCCTGGAATAACAAATGCATTTGACTATAAATAAATGGCAATAGTTACTGCATCTTGAGAGGAAAAAGGGGGGACGTTGCCCATAGCAACAAATCAAATTCGAGCGCACATTCTGCAGTATGTGAAATGAAAAGGAGCTTNAATCTGATTGGTTGCTATGGGCAANATCCCCACGTTCCAGTCTCCCTGCTTAGTAAATTTAGGCCATAGANTTATTGTATTGGGTGGCCCTGGTAAAGGATTTTTGTGGTGTGTGTGTAATTCCTTTATTCCAACANTCATGTATTTATGCACAGAACACATTTTAATCTTCTTTTTTTATTTATTTTGTTTCATTTTTTGTTTACAAATTTTACATTCAATGTCTTTATAAAAACGCAGATGACGCCAATCCGTACACAGGGATAGTCCCTCCAGTGAGCGACACAGCCTGTGGATTATTACAGGGGGTTAGCCTTATAATGTGGGGTAAAAGGGGTGCAGACTTGTGAATAGCAGAGAGAGTCGTGAAACAGTGTAAAACATGAACATTTTGATGTAAAAAAAAAAAAAAAAGTTATTTGTGTCACGGGTTCTTTGTCTTCTTAGGAGGTGCCGCCATATTTGACTTTAATCACACAGTATAAATACATCAGCCATGAACATTAGGCAGTGAACAATGATTTAACTGGATATCTGTAGATTGTAAGCTCTGTGGAACAGGGAATATTTATATATTACAAAGCAAACTCAATAGCTTCTGGGAAAATAAGGACAAAATAACACCGGGCCTATATCAGATTCGAGCTCATATTCTCCAGTATGTAAGATAAAACTAAGANCTTGAATCTGATTGGTTGCTATGGGCAACATCCCCACTTTTTCAATCCCTCAGTTTAGTAAACTTAGGCCTGGCTTCATGAGGTTTGTGGCAGGAGTAAAAAATGTTTGATACATTCTTGTGTAGAGTCAAACACAAAACACAAATGTTCTCTAAAAAAAAATGTGTTAAAGCTACAGAAAAATGTCATTTTCATAAACTGATTTCAATGGTTGCGAAATACATTTTGTGTGCACAATGGTGACATTTTGTCACTAAACATTTCAAAGTGTACTCGATTATTGTAAATGAAATGTAAAGTAGGAATATTTTGCATGCATTTGCAAATTGGTTTCAAATTTAGAAATTAATTCTGTAAAAATATATTCAGGTGACATTTGGGGTATGTTTTTGCATATATAACATTTTCCTATACACAAAAAGGAAACACTGATTTCCCTGTACACTCAGTTCAGTTATCTAGTGTGAAAACTGGATGTTATTTTGTTATTTNGAACATATATTTCTGATTGGAGAGAGAGGCGGATTATTTGTAGTTGAGTTCTCTTGGGCTTAATACACNCCGCTCAATAAGGTAGCACAGAAATGTATCATATCCTCTTATTTTTACTGGTGAATAAACACATAATGGGATCTGCATAAAGAAATCAATATTCACCATCAATAGATTTGAACTTGTGCACAGAGCAGGCATATTCTGTTCATGTACGGCGGGAAGATGCAATGCAAAGTTCTGTCTGCAAAAAGAACCACTCAGTGACAAAATAAATACGGACGTATGTTGCTACAATCGCACTGTTCATAATACTAGTTTGAAATAAGGCACACATGTACACAGACTATCCATTGAGCTAATTGGATTCAACAATGAGCAGAGTCTCCTGGCCAGCTCCATCTTGATTTTCTCCAAAGGGTACAGCAAGTATGGGCCTGGTTAAACTTTCAGCACACAGTGCTTATAGCATGGCTGTTGTACATCACCCAACGTGCCAAAACATATTTGCCATGGATGCTCATTGGCCAGGGGGATGGGGGTTTAGCAACAGCCCAGGCGAGACAGTTTTTGCGATACTGATGTGGTGAGATAGTTCATGATGTTAATGGCCATCTTAATTACGCTACGGATAAGCTCAGACTCCGACGTCCGATGAAGTGTTCAGTTACTTTTTGTATTTTAAGCTATACATTTTCAGAAACATTAATATAGAAGTGAATTTCTTGTCCCTACACGGTAGGGTATTTAAACCTCCTTTTATATGGAGTTAGATTGTGTAATATATATAGCTTTATATATACATGAATGTGTATATATAAATTAATTTACATTTGATCTATTACTTCTGAGGTATCCATTCATTTTATCCAACTCCAGCCATGAAATCAATGTTAAGTCCATGTTTCTAGTAAGGGATATTCTGTGGCTCAGGAATACAGGTATAATCTATTCAATCCTTACACGTGATGATCTTATTCCAACTTTCGCTCTTCAAAATAAAGTCCACCCATTGGCTAATCTCCCGATAAATAAATGGACATACACTTGACGTGTTCAGATCATGCTCTCCAAGTAGAGACTTACAATGCAGCTACTGTAGGTAGGAAACTCTAAAAATGAAGAGTAGACAGTGCCCTCCCACTGAGGTCACCAAGGCAGGTCGAGGAGGAAGAGTTGGTGGTGTTGTCTATCTATCGCTTTCCGCCACCCTCTCTAGTCCTTTCACACAACACTTATGTTTGCTGGAGACTTGACATGAGATGTTTTTTGAAGTACTCTGTTCGCAAAGTGTCATAACACGAAGGCAAAGTTCACAGCGTCAGTTTTCACATTTCTTCAACCGACTTTAGAAAAGTTCTAAGTGTCCTTTGGTTGGTATAANAGCCAAACCCAAGTTTTTAATACTTAAATTGATTTCCATCCTTAATGGGAGAAGATGGAAGAAAAACTGGGTTTGACGATACCTCTGGCCTCAATGACAGGGTCCGTTTCACCATGCTACGGTGCATNGGTGTTTGATCCGTGTAGCTATGTTGCCGAGAGAGAAAGACNTTGTGGCTGTCCATAGGCACTGGGGTGCCCGTTGAATGCATCCTGGTGAGAAGAGGAGCAGCGTGTTGTCTGCCACCTTGGCCCAGGCTGTGCTGCCTGGAAACCATTGGCCCTGGACCTATGTTCATGAGTTTATGTCCAGAGGATAGTGAATGTCTCTGGGATGGGTGCCTGGACTGTTTTTCTAGGCAGGACTGCGGTGACACGTCCGGAGGGATGTCNAGTCTTCTAGGCAGACTGTCTCTTGGAAGTGTTGATGAGCTATAATAAGGTGCGCTTTCAGTGTCGGGAATTTGGGGCTGAACTCTGTTCATAAATGACATGGATGAATGTGGACTGACCGCTTGGGGACTAATCGCCATCATACTGGGCATTTTTCTTGGCGATCCCCCACTTTCNGGAAGGTGTTTTAAAAGTTCATCAAGAGTCGTCACTTCAACGCCCTTTGGTAGGTAACACTGGGAGTGACGTAGCAGAGCCCTTTCAGAGTTGGGAACCTTTTTCTCGTCAGCGTAGGGGGTCAAAGGTTGGTCATACCCATGCATGCCACTAGGAAGGACCACAGTGCTTGGAAACTGAAAGACTTGAGAATTTGAAACTGGNAAATGGAAAACGGGACTCTTGGCTTGGATTTCTTTGGCATTATTACAGTTCTGATTCCTTTCCCACTGGTTCTTAAANGCTTTCAGGTTCTTCATGGGCAGCTCTGGGGTGGATTCTGGGGTGGGAAGACCTTGGAGTTCAGGATGTTCTTTCATTCCCGCTTTGGTCGTCTCTGCTGGCTGTTCTTTTTCACCATGNAGTAGTGTGGTGTAGAGCTTTGGTGACGTGGCTTCCATCATCCCGTCCTTGGATTGGCTGTCCAGGAGTCCATTTATCTTGGCCAGGCTACGCAGGGATAAAGGTCTTTGAAGGTTAGATTCCGGGTCCTTCCCGATGTGTTTATTCTTCTGGAACATATGGTTGCAGTAACAGGACACNAAGAGACCTGAGAAGATGGCTCCCACTACGAAAGCTACGAAGACGCATCCGATGAGGAACGTAAAGTGAACCGTCTTGGTGGACTCTTTCCCAGCAGGTTCCTGTCGTACACCTTTTGGAAGACAATACAATAATATGTCAAAATCTATTTATAAGAAAAGGTTATTATAGATGAATGTGTTGATCATCATTCTGACAAAATACAACTTTGTGGTCTATAGGAAAACATTTTTCATGGACATGATTTTCTAACCATCGCTACCAAGGTCTATGTACCTGTATTGGGTAATTTAATGGCTACAAATTTCTGATGGGGAATAAAAATGTGGGAAATGTACGCAATATGTAGATGAGAGTGATGCTCTTCCTATGATAGCTTTCAACTACACAAAGTGTTAAACCTCTGCTGAGAAGCTCACAATCTGCCCATAAAGCTGCTTCTGTAACTTTCCTTTAGAAAACAGATGAGAATATATTTTCATTTTTCTTCTCGCAGGAGTTAAGCGCTTGTTCCAAATTTCTTGGCAGGAACAAAAGATTGTTTACTGAAGAAGAGGTTTAGCTCAGGATTCTGCTCAGTTAAAAATGATTTTGTTCCCTGGAGACGACGCAGCAGGTTAGTAAGAAACAGGAGCGAGNGAGGGGGCTGGATTCCCTGATTTGTTTGAGGCAGCCTTAAAATTTTGTTAAATACTTCTTTTATTTATTTATTTTTTTGTGGATACATAAAACTTCAGCATAGTATATATAAGGGCAATTTCCAAACAATGCTGTCTATCTATTAGAATTATTGTGGTTACTACTTTGTTTTGTATTCACTCATTTTATTTGTTTATTTGGTGCAGATTGCAGTTAATGGTAACAGGACATCTAGAGTGATCCATAAATTATTATTATTATATTAGCAACCATTGTACTCGCACAGGGACCACAACCAATCTGTATAAATTACAGGAGTGCAATAAGCAAGCATAGTTTAAACTCTCTAGGAAATTGCAACCTATCCAGTCACTAGGAACCAGTGGCATCACTGAGAATGCAGCCTATCCAGTCACTAGGAGCCAGTGACATCACTGAGAATGCAGCCTATCCAGTCACTAGGAACCAGTGACATCACTAAGAATGCAGCCTATCCAGTCACTAGGAGCCAGTGACATCACTGAGAATGCAGCCTATCCAGTCACTAGGAGCCAGTGACATCACTGAGAATGCAGCCTATCCAGTCACTAGGAACCAGTGACATCACTGAGAATGCAGCCTATCCAGTCACTAGGAACCAGTGACATCACTAAGAATGCAGCCTATCCAGTCACTAGGAGCCAGTGACATCACTGAGAATGCAGCCTATCCAGTCACTAGGAACCAGTGACATCACTGAGAATGCAGCCTATCCAGTCACTAGGAGCCAGTGACATCACTGAGAATGCAGCCTATCCAGTCACTAGGAGCCAGTGACATCACTGAGAATGCATCCTATCCAGTCACTAGGAACCAGTGACATCACTGAGAATGCAGCCTATCCAGTCACTAGGAGCCAGTGACATCACTGAGAATGCAGCCTCATCATTTTATCATAGGAAGATGGTGACATTGTATGGCTGAGACACTTTTGTGATGCAGTTAAATAATAATGTCATGTTTAAGATTATTTTATGCATGCTGGCCAATGCTCTCCAAGTTTTTTGTCTTTTGGTTATATAAATGACTACACACTTATTTAGAAGATGGTCACTTATGCTTGAATTATCTGTTGCATGCCNGGCTATACGCATTGTGTTCGTTATTGGACTAAGATTTTTATAAACAATTATATTTAATTAAACATTCCCTCTTAAAGCCACGNCTATATGATTTCCTGCAAGTTAATAAGCACTTAATCCAGTCCCACAACCTTTATATTGTCTCAGTAGCTTTATTAGAGAAGACGTGATTATTAATATTTGTAGTCATCTAACAGTACTCACAGCTGGAGCCACTGACGCGTTTCTCTCCCTCCCCATTGCTCTATGCACTGATACCAGGGGCGAATATCCATAAAAATGGCGCCCAACATCAATAATCGCGTTATCTAATGTGACTGGCCCCCAATGGCAGCNTGCATTGATGGCGGGCCCCCAGACCTCTGCATTCACAACCAGCAAAGATTCATCTGAAAGAAGCGATAAACAGCGGCCAATCGTGCCAGATGCAGAGAGCTAATGAGCTGTCCGCCTCAATGAGGAGACAGCAGGCAGAGCAATCACATCAGCTAATATAAAACTATTATAATTATAAGCGCACACCGGAAAGAACGCTCGCCTCTCGTCTAATCTTTGCACGCTGAGTGCTTGGGTTTTTGTTTTTTGCCACAGAAGCTTCTCTCTTCTTTGAACGATTTCCTCTCTGGAAAGNGATAGCAAATTACATTTTTACTCTGTACCACGGCACAAAAAAAGAAATAAATCTATTATTTTAACCCACGTCTTTCCGGGGGGATTGGCGGGCAAGAAACGCAGACAGATCATTATTTCCAATGTGAAAAATGTCTGCCTTGTCAGCAGTGNCGGAGATTGATGGCGGTTTTGTGCCTGGAATCGGGCTTGAAGTTGCAGTTTTGTATCTCTGGGGCTGTTATAAATAGACTGTGTATATATTCTGCTGCCCGCGGGGACNCAGGTGGTGTCAAACTTTCACAACTGTTTTTACGTTCCTTTCAAATGATGCAAAAACCTTGAGCAAAATAAAGAAGATAGCGATAATTTCCTACTACCCATAAGGCTTATGGAGCGTAGGGGATACTGATTTAGTTCATTTAGAATTCAAAATGAACCTAACTGCTACCAATTGNATATTTGACACACGTTTTTGTTGCATTGGACTTTGGTAAAGCAAACTACGACAGTAGTGTTTTGAAGTACTTAGGGTAGTGGTTGGCTACAGATGGCCCAGGGCTAAATGTGGCCCCTGTAGCTGTCATTTGTGGCTCTTGACTTTGAGATTCGTTTGTAACAGATTGTAACACTTGTGNAGGATGCTGGCTGGTATATTATTAGTTTTAGGTGTGTGTTGATTGAATGTATTTTTATAATGTAACATATTATATTCTTGGTTATTAATAATAGTTAGATATAACTACTTGGCTTTGTACAGATCTATGAGCATAAATAATAATAATAATCGTAATCTGCAAAGAATCTCCTACTAAATTCTTAAATCTTTAAGCATTAACAGAAATATTTCTCCTGTCTGTAAGCAAATGAAACATCTTGCAAACTAAACTCATTTGCTTACAAGTTCATAACTTGTTGTAAGAGCAGGACATCCTAGTATATGTGGCAGAGTGCAGTGAACAACTCGTAAATGTTATATAAAAATAATGTTACGTGCACTTTGTGATTGCTATTTCTCAGTCTGATAATGTTAATAAGATTCCATTTTTCTGGTGGACACATACAATGACCTGTCGTGAACTGGAATAAGTGTAAGATGATATTCAGGGAGTGGACACTAAATTCTGTTCTATAATTGTGGTTAATGTGCATTCATTGTTTTAAGGGTCTAACCATTATTAATGTAATTTGGCAATCAATTCACAGCCCATCTGCTTTAACATGTACAAAGCCACAAGTGTTATGTAGAACTTAAAAAAGTGACAACGTTTCCACTTTCCTAGCAAACATTGTGAAACCAGGGATTCTGTAAAGGAAAAAACAATGTACTTGTGCTTTATATTATATTATTCATTACCGCGTGATATCTGCTGGGAAATGGTGATGGATTATACAAGACAATGATAGCACAAATCATTCCTGGCTCATCTAGCAAAGGATCATGCAAAGCGGGTGAGTTATTACAAGCCAGGGAACATGTACCAAAGACGCAACAGCAAAGCAGATGATGGAAGGGGATGCGCGTGNGTGGAGTCAGGGCAGGGTCCGCCCCATGGGTGTGAGCCAGCCCAGGAGTAACCGGCAGCAGTTCTAAAAACACGTAACCCCTACTACTAAGAGCCTAGGTGTGTTGGTAAAGAAAGAATAGCCTCTCTTACCCTGGGTTTTAAGAGTGTGCCAGGCAGAAAGTTGGTAGTAACCGTCTGAAGTCACACCTGGAGGGGGGTAGCCCTGCCCGCCTGGGAGAGTCCCTTCCCCAAGAAAGGCAACGCCGGCAATGGTGATGTCACTGCTGGGTGGATTTTTCACTGCGTTACCAGCAACAAATAAAACGTTATGAAACACAGGTAAAGGCAACAGTATGTATAGCGTTAGGGTGCAGATTATGGGGGAGGCGGGGCAGATGGGAAAGAGGGGAGGGTCTGATCGATGGAAGAAGGGAAAGGCGGCAAATAACTCAGCGTAAGAGGAGGCCGATTCCCATGGGGCTGGCTGGGTCTGAAGGGCTCGGTTCTTGAGGCTGCCTTATAATATGAGACTTATCTGATGTTGGGNTTGCTCATAGACCTACTGACTAATCCTGACCTAAAGACCTGTGATGACAGCACCTAATCGGATATCTGCTTTCTTAATAACACCAATTTTCAATCCCAACTGAATTCAAATTTGTTATTGGGTAAGTATTGCATTCAGGTAGCCAATGTCTTTAACACAAGCATGATCTGCCCATTATTAACCAGAATGCTAATTAGTTAAGTGTCGGGATTGGGTTTTTTGTGTTCGTGTTTGTTACATGTTTGAATATTTTTTGCTTTCTTTGCACATTATATTTGCTCTCTGTGCTACTATACACCAGTTATACTGAGGACTGCGCAGGAGCNGTGGCCATTGAGGTCTGCTGAGCTTGGGGACCTGCTGTAAGCTTGAGTTGCCACAAGGTGGCAGTGATGATCTGATCACACAGCTCCTGTCTGAATATTGTCACACANCTCATTCAAACTGATTGCAATATCAAATATCAGATTGCTGGAATAAATACACTGATGACAGCTTCTCAATGAACAGTGTGAAGATAACGTGTAAAAAAAAAATTATTGCCTACGGTTAAGTTTTAAAGCAAATAGCTGGTGTAAAAAAAGATATACATAATATATGTAATTATGTAAATGTGCTACATTTTTTTTTTACAAACAATTTTAATTAGAAATAAATTCATCATTATGTATTAGATAATTCGTTTTTTTATTTCAATTTAACAATAAGTAAATAAAAAATCTAGATCAACTAAAACAAAAGTAAAATCCTCAACATGACTTAATAAGAATAAAACTAATATGATTGTAATGTACACTATAAATATTTTCTTGACAGCCATTATTTTATTAATCCTTAATATATAAACGTATATATTTTATTTTCTAATAACCTCTGTTACTATGGCACNGTGTATAAGACTGACACGGAATGTTCTGTAATTTCCATTAATCTGCTCCCTTTATCGCTCTATTTTCTTCCTGGGNCTGATGCGTTGACTCGCTCTCTGGTTTGGTAAATTTCCAGTCATCCGGCTAACGCGNTCTGTACCCAGCCATGTTTCTCACACGTCAGTAAATCTTTCCATCTGACAAACACCTTTCTCTGGAGACAAATCTCAGCTTAAAGCAATCGTCTTATAGACACGAGATGGGTCCTGCTGTTAAATTAATGATATACCATCTCCTCTAATCCTCCTCAGCAGCCTGTACACTCAAAACCAACCCCAACGCCTCTCCTGCCTTCTCCAATACCAAAAACTCCCTTATCTGTATCTAGATATTTTGTCTTTTATTGACCTAAAAAAAAATGAGACCTAATTAAATGTTTAATATTGCTGCCTGACGACTGTCTATTCCNTCCTCCGGAGTATTCACTTACGCGGACAAGTCTTAATGGGCTGATAATGCTGAGGCGCTAGTACTGATAATGAAGACATGAATAGGGCCAGTGAAGGGTTCAGTCGCTCATTAAGTTATTTTGTTTTTGGAGTGAAGTGCCGGAATTTCCTCTGTAATAAAGGATTGGCCTCTCGTGTGGCGCTTTAAGATTCCTCGTCTGGAAAACGCTTGTTCCACATAACTTCTCCTCATTAAAAGTTGCAGCTTCTCGTAGCCGGAGGCTTTCAAAAAAATCTTTATTTGAAAATGTCTTTTTTTCCCCGCTAGTTTACATTTTTTTTTGCATGTAAATTATGGAATGTATATTTTATATTTCTTTTCATTATTGTTCTTTGATATACCAAAAAAACATTATATAGTGAAAAACTTTAGTCTGAGAACTTCAACACAACTTTTTTTTAATTTGCCCTGAAGTGAGAACAATTTAGAGTTGGGGAACAGAAACCTGGGTAAAACCATCATAAAGTGCTGAGGGGGAGGAGGGGGGGGTGTAAGGTCATTAGTGTTGAATATTGTTGGGTATTTATAAGTAATAAGCAACATTTTCTTCCCAGCAAGCAAAGAAGATGAATTTGAAGTGTGGATTAATCGGTTGCAGCTTTTTTCACTTTCTTTATTATGTTATTGCTATTGCGTTTTGAATATAATAACAGGTCATGACTAAGACTGGCCACTGCCATAGTTCTGTTTACTTGGAGACTTAAAATCTAATTCTATTCTAATGATGACCATACATCTATATGATCGGGGTGAGACTCATCGGCCCCATACATCGCATGTGCTAAATGCACTTGCAATGTATAGGTAATCGGTAGTATGTCCATGAATCTTACCTGCAGCAGGCAAGATTCTGNGATGCGATGTGCGACCAGCAGTAACGCACATCGCACTCACCCTCATCATATAGACGTATGATATACTACTGTTGTATTCAGGGTTTCCATACCGCCACTTCTAAATTTACACTTTGACCANTGTTCCTATTTAATTGCAAATAAGGAATTAACTTCTCCCTCACACTCCCACCCCTGATATTACTGAGCTGCCCCCACATGTCCTCCGGCATCCCCCGACCTCTTCTGTTTCAAGAGCCTGGCTAGGTGAGGGAGCAGCGAATGNCTATATGATCGGGGTGAGACTCATCGGCCCCATACATCGCATGTGCTAAATGCACTTGCAATGTATAGGTAATCGGTAGTATGTCCATGAATCTTACCTGCAGCAGGCAAGATTCTGNGATGCGATGTGCGACCAGCAGTAACGCACATCGCACTCACCCTCATCATATAGACGTATGATATACTACTGTTGTATTCAGGGTTTCCATACCGCCACTTCTAAATTTACACTTTGACCANTGTTCCTATTTAATTGCAAATAAGGAATTAACTTCTCCCTCACACTCCCACCCCTGATATTACTGAGCTGCCCCCACATGTCCTCCGGCATCCCCCGACCTCTTCTGTTTCAAGAGCCTGGCTAGGTGAGGGAGCAGCGAATGAAGAACGTGCCATGAGGTACCGACGCATTTGATGTGCTGCCGCTATCTACTACGCAATTCTGAATGGTGCATAAGCATTCGGGTTTATGGAGAATTACCATATGAAGCAGGGGAAGGAGATGGGAGGGAAGGGGTGACTTTAAGGTTAGGACAAGTCGAAAGAGTCCTAACTTACCATAAGCAGAGTCGCCTTCTCGGTCTGCGCTCCCTGACGCAGTGACATCATCTGTAGAGGAGACGACACAANGTTACTGGGTGAACAGGAGGCATGACTATAATTATATACATTATATACTAGAGGCACAGCGCTGCAAATGCTGGCACTATGGGGCCGATTCAATCCCGCGCGAAGACGGGAAAAAACGCGAAGTGCGCTTTTTCCCGTCTATTACGGGACTGAAACCTCGCGGAGTTTTGTTCGCACCTCTATGAGGTGCGAATGAAAAAACGCGAGATTTTCTGCCTTACGCTATTTGCGTAAGGCAGAAAATCTTCGCGCCTAGAGGATTGAATCGGCCCCTATATGTCCTATGTGCTATGCCCGTGCTGTTTGCCATGCTGGGAGTTGTAGTTTCAAGACACTTGTAGGGAAACCTTGTATATTGGCAGATGGGTAGGGGTGGTGTGAGTGGTACGAGGTATGTCAGTGGGCGTGCACTGCCCTCAACTTATGGNTTCATAATGCCAAAGCTGATGTGTTTGGACACAAAATGCAAAAGTCGCCACTGTCTGGATGCAGTCCATCCATATTAATAGTCCATCGCCCCCAGAAAATCCATAAAAACGTCCATATGTATGTAATCCTTCGCCCAAGAAGCTGAACATAATGAATGCGTAAACGCTGATGGTAGCAGTAAAGCTTTTCCCAGCAGCCGCTCGCTTTACTGCGATTGATTAGNATAGACGTTGCTGGGTTGTTAACTTTCATTTACTTTCTGTGCTGCAAATATTAACGTTTGCTGATTTCACGCCCATATAATCCATGAGCCTCAGATAAAGGTTCTTAAAACGAAGAAAATAAAATCACAAGATGCACACAGACCCGATTGTGTGTCATGTCTTGTGCTCCGTACTTGGTGCACAACAACAAGCAGAGGGTGTGCTGGAACAACGCGTTTCACTGTCAGTAAAGCCAGTGTGATGGTTACATAAGTCATCACACTCCTAATAATTGTCCTTCGTGGATTTTAGGATAATATGTGTATTCATGACCTTGTTGTTGTTAAAGGACCTTTAGAATGAAGGTTTGTGTCTATGATCTTGTCTGATCATACATATCATTGTAAACAGCTTTCATCTGGCTTCAGGATATGAGTCCCGGGCATTAGCCGCATTAGCCCTGCAGTTGGGTTTAATTAAGGTTTATGGATTAGACTGGAGTAGGAAAACTGCATTGGGTACATTGCCAGCAGCTGACAGCTTTGTCCTATCCTCAGCCAACTCTAANTGAGAAGGTGGACTGAGCACATCACCAAGTTGTTGGCTACTGTCTGTATTTTGTTTAGAAATGTTTGCCACTCATAGACAGAGCGCTAGCTAGCCTGCCGACTGCTGACAGCTTAGGTCTATGTGTCCTCCCTGTGATTCTATGTATGTTACTCTTTTTTCATAGTATAAAGCAGCTCTGTAGTCAGGTTATACATGAATGCCGTCGTATCGACTGATGTAAACAAATGAATTATGCATCCTGGAGGCAGTGTCGTAAGTCTCTGTCTTGTAAATGTCTGGNCTCTTAATGCTCTCTTAAGTAAGAGCTGCTCGTATAGATTTGTTTATTAATACGGAGTCTTGTAATGTGGCCATAAGCCTGAAAAATGAGTTTGCAGATTGGAGTGGAACCGGCACGCTTATAAACGGGCCTCCTCCTGNCGGCTGCCTTGCTGTGGCTCATAGGGAGCCCATCTCCTGGGAATACGGTCACAGGTCCTCCCGCGGAGTCCCATAATATCTGCCGAATACACATTTTATGAGACCCAAATAAACCGGTATCTCATTTTCTCTTTTATGTCCTGCCAGTAATAAAGTTTCCTGCACAGCGGCCAAACTTCTGTTTAACTTTATTAACAGAGTTAGAGTTTTCCTGGCAGAATAAAACTTTTGCGCATTACAGAATAAATAATTTATATGCAATAATGTTATGTGCAGAACATGGGTCCATATCCAGCTTTACGAGCGGAAAGTTATGACTGGGTAAAACCATGTTGAATTGCAGGGGAGGTAAAATGAATGTCAGTGTTTGCATGCAGGGAGAATACTTTATTGTTGCATGTTGCACACAGATACTGACCAGCGTTACTGTTACATTGTTATAAGACTTGGGCTGGAAACATCATTTCTCACCTGTAATACTGTTTACAACTAATTACATTTACCTCCCCTGCAATTCAACATGGTTTTAGCCACCCTTAACTTTACAATCGTAAATTCAATTCGGCTTCTGGTTCAAAGTGAGAGGCTGGTGGGAAAATGAAAACCATCATGGGTATCTTGTACACCTTATCCGATTGGACAAGAGCACTGGCCAATCAGAAGATGCCTTAAGTGTGAACCTCATCATTTTATTAGACCTGATATATTGCTTTTGTTTAGTGCTAGGAATGACGTTGAACTGGGGTTTAGCTCTGGTCAATGGTCCCAAGCACTCACCTTGGCAGTTCCCCCTGTGCTTTGCTTGTTCGATGTCTTGTTCAAATGCAGACCTATAGAGAACGAAACAGCAGAATTAAGACCGGAACACTGGATGAGTCTCTGAGCCGGGTCAATGATGCTAAAAACANGTAGGAACTATTTTTGACTAATCCAATCAATATTAATCTTCTACACTGATTAGAAATCAATGGAAGACAAGTAAAAAAGCCAGGGTCTCCTGAAAAGATACCATACGTCTTAATACACATGAGCATGGATTCTCTTTCAGCGTTATAGTCTGTTAATGTTACATTTTCCACTTCTCGTCTGATAAATTTATCCTCAGAGCCGTCAGTGCCCGTTCTAGGGACACGGCTTGATCTGCGTCTACATGGGTTGTTGAGGGATTTTACATATTTTAGTAGTTCTCTGGATTCGGTGTTTAATAAGATCTTCAGGGAAGCGTCTGCTCTCTGCATAATCTTTTCATTCAGAATGTAGTGAGTGAGGTTGGGGTGAACCCCTGGTCATGCTGTCAGTGGAAGACGTTACTTTACCTTAAGTCGCCCCGGTAATTGGCACAGGTGCCCAACTTTAACCACACACAGTAGGGGTCTCTGGAGGCCAGGCAGCTTCTGTAAAGTAAAGGTAAAACAACTTAGAAACTCTAACTATATATGAATGGTTTAACAATATAAGGGGTCTCTGTAAGAACTTGTGGCCAGTGATAGCCAAGTTATCAATGTTAAGTGGCCTCTTATGTATGAGCCAGCACCTAACATTGGCTGTGAACATTACTGATCCCATTGNCTGGAGTATGTCTTTATCATCTTCTGATTCCTTGTACTCCTGACCTTCCCTGACAACCAGCAGGGGGCACCCCAGATCCTCTTTTCATGGCTATAGGGGCCAGAATCTGGATGGGCCTGTGTATTGAGATTGTGTGAGCTTTGTTATTGAGATGAGAATGTGTCATGTGGCTCTATTATGGACATTATATTACTGAGCTCAGAACAGACAGATTTGTTTGCTTTGCAATTGGTTCCAGAATGAGCATGGNACAAGATGCAAGTCATTGCTGAAGTGAGAAAATCCATTAGTGTAACACAGTCAGCGCTTTGCNTTTCTCTCCTCTGCCCTGGTCTACACGATTGGGATCAGAATTGGTAGCAGATCCAATCATCTCAATATGTGTGTGTGTGTGCTAGGATAATGCCTCTGTCCAATCACCAACAGGGCCTGTGCGGCATGGAAGGGCCCTCTTCCCCACCCATTCTGTCTGTTACCACCCAGTCATGTCTTATTGCTTGTTAAATTGTAAAGCGCTACGTAATGTGATGGCGCAATATAAAAACCTGTTAATAAATAAATAAATAAATAAGTTATGTCAATGTAGTGTGCAGTGGCATTATGGGATATTTCTTGGGTCTCTNTATAATTTTGGATATAAAAGTGATGTAGTTTAGGGACTACTCAAAAAAATCTTCGTAAATATTCAGTCAAATCTTATTATTCACATTAAAACAGTGAGAAAAAAGGAGTTTAGAGAGATTTTTGAAAAAGTATCAATGATTTGAAGGACCATAATAATGAATTAATAATTAAAGGACACTAGTAAAAGAAGAAGACCTATAGATGTGGTATCTTCTTTCAGATTTGACACCGATAAGATACCTACCGTCTACAGGTCCCGTACGCATCACATCTGCTAAGAGGGACACGGATGATACAGCTGGAGAACGCCACAAACAGCGCATGGTTCTCGCGGTCCAACTGTAAGCCCAGAATTCTCCCGTCCTCCATCTTCACGCCGCACCTGCATGACACAACGCATGTGTTAGTATAGATACCTGCGGTAACACATTATAAGATTCCGGATTTGCCTGTGATGCNGCTGCAGTCACCTGTCGTAGCTGAAGACGTTGATCTCTTCCAGGAGAAGCGTTTCCACAGTAGAGTTCTGGGTGGTGCCGGAGAGAACCTTCAGCACCTTCCCTTCCTCCGTACCCANGAACAAGACCGTGTAATTTCCGTAAGGGCCGGCTGCGGTGTCTGCAGCGATTTGGGTTAATTTATATCTGGAAAAACAAAAATGAAAAAGAAGTTCAGAAGAAATAATCATTAAATANAGGATATTTTATCTTCACGTAAATTATTTGAGTTAGCTTACATGAATATAAACTGCAACAGATCAGCCCTATACTTAAAATGATGATGATGCTAAGCCCTCCCATTTGCCAGGAAAACACGCTCTCTATTATAGGCTTCCCAACGGTGTAACTCCGTGGNGTTTCAGGATCATGCTCAATTCGCCATTTGGAACATAATAAATAAGGCGAAATGCGTTTCGGTAGCACGGAGGTTAGTGCATGAATAGACTGCATACAGCAGACAATATGAAACGATAGCGTTCATTGCAGAATTATGCGGGGAAGAGATCCGTTTATTTCTGTAGAATATGACAAAGGTATTAGTAATGGTCATTTTGGTCCCAGGAAATGGCCCAGAATGAATTCATAGAGTCATATAAATTTCCTATTCTGATGGTCTGAATCATTTAAAGGTCTTTTAATAAATGATGGGTCTTTCCAGAGNTAACTATGGTTTCTTTCGTGTCCTGGACTCATATGCTTGTACACTGGGAAATCGAGAACAATTTAGTGCTTGTTAAAGAGGAATCATCGACACAACGTCTGAGGTGGAGAATTTAGGGTTAAGAAATACCACACTGATTGTGATCACAAGTAGGAAAACGGAGGGGTATAACCATGTACAGGAGAGAGAGGGGGATATGATAGAAGAGATATAACCAGGTACAGGAGGGAGAGGGGGATATGATAGAAGAGATATAACCAGGTACAGGAG